>WNWK01007273.1:0-95839 GCA_009830355.1 Cherax destructor | reverse complement strand
ATTGAAGCTAGGACCTTGGGTAGTTTCAAATTTAGGTTGGATAAATTCATGAGTGAGAGGGGTTGGATTTGGTGGGACTCGCGCATGAGTGGGTAGAATTGTCAAAGCTTATTTCTTGGGTAGCATTGAAAATTGGGTTGAGCAAATATTCTGTTAGTGGGACGGATTGTGAAGGACCTGCCTAGTATGGCCAACAGGCCTGCTGCAGTGTTCCTCCTTTCTTATGTTCTTATGTTCTTTAACCAATACTTTCCTATATCCTTTCTAAATCTAAACTTATTTAATTTGAATCCATTATTGCGGGTTCTCTCTTGAAGGGATATTCTCAAGACCTTATTTATATCCCCTTTGTTAATACCCATTTTCCACTTGTATACCTCGATCATGTCTCCCCTCATTCTTCGTCTTACAAGTGAATGTAATTTTGGGGTCTTCAATCTTTCTTCATACGGAAGATTTCTAACATAAGAACATAAGAAAGGAGGAACACTGCAGCAGGCCTGTTGGCCCAAACTAGGCAGGTCCTTCACAATCCATCCCACTAACAGAATAATTGCCAAACCTAATTTTCAATTCTACCCAAGAAATAAGCTTTGAAGATTCTATTAACTCAAGTGCGAGTCCCACTCAAATCCAACCCCTCTCACTCATGAATTTATCCAACCTAAATTTGAAACTACCCAAGGTCCTAGCTTCAATGACCCTACTAGGCAGACTGTTCCACTCATCAACTACCCTATTTCCAAACCAATATTTTCCTATATCCTTTCTAAATCTAAACTTATCCAATTTGAATCCATTATTGCGGGTTCTCTCTTGGAGAGATATCCTCAAGACCTTATTTATATCCCCTTGTTAATACCCATCTTCCACTTATATACCTCGATCATGTCTCCCCTCATTCTACGTCTTACAAGTGAATGTAATTTTAGGGTCTTCAATCTTTCTTCGTAAGGAAGATTTCTAATGCTATGTATTAATTTAGTCATTCTACGCTGAATGTTTTCTAACGAATTTATGTCCATTCTGTAATATGGAGACCAGAACTGAGCTGCGTAATCTAGGTGAGGCCTTACTAATGATGTATAAAGCTGTAATATAACCTCTGGACTTCTGTTGCTAACACTTCTTGATATAAATCCCAGTAATCTATTTGCCTTATTACGTACGCTTAGGCATTGCTGTCTTGGTTTAAGGTTGCTGCTACCATCACCCCAAGTCCTTCTCGCAATCTGTATGGCTAAGTTCTACGTTATTTAACTTATAAGTGCTTGGGTTATGGACACTCCCGAGCTTCAGAACCTTGCATTTATCTACATTGAACTGCATCTGCCACTTTTCTGACCACGAATTAAGTTTGTCTAAATCTTCCTGAAGTTCTGTGACATCTATGTTTGAATCAATTATCCTACCTATCTTCGTGTCGTCGGCGAATTTGCTCATATCACTAGTAATTCCCTCATCAAGGTCATTGATATATATTATAAATAACAATGGGCCTAAGACTGATCCCTGTGGAACACCACTTGTTACAAGTCCCCATTCGGATTTAACCCCATTTATGCACACTCTCTGCTTCCTATTAGTGAGCCATGACTCGATCCATGACAGCACTTTTCCCCCAATGCCATGAGCTGCCACTTTCTTTAACAGTCTCTGGTGCGGTACTCTATCAAAAGCCTTACTAAAGTCTAAATAAACAATATCGAATTCTTTATCGTGATCAACAGCCTCAAAAGCTTTACTGAAGAAGGTTAATAAATTAGATAGGCAGGAACGGCCCCTCGTGAATCCATGCTGGGTATCATTAATCAAATTATGGTTATCTAGATGGCTTCTAATAATATCAGCTATAATGGTATGTATTAATATCAGCTATAATGCTATGTATTAATTTAGTCATTCTACGCTGAATGTTTTCTAACGAATTAATATCCATTCTGTAATATGGAGACCAGAACTGAGCTGTGTAATCTAGGTGAGGCCTTACTAACGATGTATAAAGCACTTATAAACTGTGGACTGGGGTAACGAAGAGAGGTATCAATATGACAGTTTTCTTAAGAACATAAGAACATAAGAAAGGAGGAACACTGCAGCAGGCCTGTTAGCCCATACTAGGCAGGTCCTTCACAATCCATCCCACTAACAGAATAATTGCCCAATCTAATTTTCAATTCTACCCAAGAAATAAGCTTTGCAGATTCTATTAACTCAAGTGCGAGTCCCACTCAAATCCAACCCCTCTCACTCATGTATTTATCCAACCTAAATTTGAAACTGCCCAAGGTCCTTGCTTCAATGACCCTACTAGGCAGACTGTTCCACTCACCAAACCAATATTTTCCTATATCCTTTCTAAATCTAAACTTATCCAATTTGAATCCATTATTGCGGGTTCTATCTTGGAGAGATATAAGAACATAAGAACATAAGAAAGGAGGAACACTGCAGCAGGCCTGTTGGCCCATACTAGGCAGGTCCTTCACAATCCGTCCCACTAACAGAATATTTGCTCAACCCAATTTTCAATGCTACCCAAGAAATAATCTTTGACAATTCTACCCACTCATGCGCGAGTCCCACTCAAATCCAACCCCTCTCACTCATGAATTTATCCAACCTAAATTTGAAACTACCCAAGGTCCTAGCTTCAATAACCCTACTAGGCAGACTGTTCCACTCATCAACTACCCTATTTCCAAACCAATACTTTCCTATATCCTTTCTAAATCTAAACTTATCTAACTTGAATCCATTATTGCGGGTTCTCTCTTGGAGAGATATCCTCAAGACCTTATTTATATCCCCTTTGTTAATACCCATTTTCCACTTGTATACCTCGATCATGTCTCCCCTCATTCTACTATCTCCCCATTATTGCGGGTTCTCTCTTGGAGAGATATCCTCAAGACCTTATTTATATCCCCCTTATTAATACCCATCTTCCACTTATATACCTCGATCATGTCTCCCCTCATTCTTCTTCTTACAAGTGAATGTAATTTAAGGGTCTTCAATCTTTCTTCATACGGAAGATTTCTAATGCTATGAATTAACTTTGTCATTCGTCGCTGAATGTTTTCTAACGAATTTATATCCATTCTGTAAAATGGAGACCAGAACTGAGCTGCATAATCTAGGTGAGGCCTTACTAATGATGTATAAAGCTCAGGAAGACACTAATAATATCCCAAGAATTAGGTATTTTAGTGGGCCTGAACAAGATAAATTATGTAGTATCACAGTCACTAGCGAAATGGTGATGGGGGTGATGGTAAGCAGCAACCTTAAACCAAGACAGCAATGCCTAAGCGTACGTAATAAGGCAAATAGATTACATAAGAACATAAGAACATAAGAAAGGAGGAACACTGCAGCAGGCCTGTTGGCCCATAATAGGCAGGTCCTTCACAATCCATCCCACTAACAGAACAATTGCCCAACCTAATTTTCAATTCTACCCAAGGGCAATTGGTGTCAATTGCTGGCTGGACAAATACTGTAAGGAAAATTCAGTAACATTCATTGACAACTGGGACCTCTTCTATGGCAGAAATGACATGTATGCCAGGGATGGGGTTCACTTATCCAGGTCTGGGGTGGGGGCACTGGCAACTGCAGTGGAGGGAGCTGTTAGGGCTTTAAACTAGAAATAGTTAGTGGTATGGGTTTTGGGGGGAAAACAGAGAAGTCCCAGTGTAGTAATATTATAAGTTGTAGGAGAACTAGTAATAGGCAGAATATGGTGGATAGTGGAAAGCTAGTGACACTAGATGACAAGGACAGTAATAGGTATAGTGGAAAATCAGAGATGAGCAGGAAGGGTAAAAGATAAAGGAGGGTCTCTATTATATATTACACCAATAGTCGTAGTGCTAGGAATAAGATGGACGAGTTGAGATTAGTTGCAAGTACAGGGTAATATTGATGTTTTTGCAATAACTGAGACATGGTTTAATATGAAAAATCGGGACTTGCCTGCCGAATGTCACATTCAGGGTTTTAAATTGTTCCAAGTAGACAGAAGTATCGGGAAAGGGGTGGGGTGGCACTCTATGTCCGTGATCATTTAAATTGTTGCATAAAACAGGTATAAAGTCTGAATTAACACATACAGAGTCTGTCTGGATAGAATTTTCAGAGGGGTGTGAAAAATTGATTTTAGGCGTGATTTACCGTCCTCCAAACTTAGATAGGAACAAGGAGACTACTTTGGGAGGAAATTGTTAAGGCCACAAGACACGATAACGTAGTAATTCTAGGGGACTTTAACTTTAGTCAGATTGATTGGAATTTCATGACAGGGAATTTAGAATCTAACGACTTTTTAGAAGTAGTTCAGGATTGCTTTTGAAGCAGTTTGTAACAGAACCTACAAGGGAAATAACCTACTTGACTTGGTTCTGGCAAGCAAGAAACCCTTGTTAATAATTTAGAAATTACAGAGGAACTCGGCTCAAGCGACCACAAGTCAATTACCTTTAGCATTGAATGGATGTATGATAGTAGGGATAATTCAGTAATGGTCCCAGATTTTCGCTTAGCAGATTATAATGGACTTAGAGAACACTTATCAACTGTGGACTGGGGTGAAGAAGAGAGGTATCAATATGACAGTTTTCTTAACACTATACAGGCTGCCCAAAGAACATTTATCCCGTATAAAGAAATTAGATCAAGTAGAAATGACCCAAAATGGATGAATAATAGGCTCAAATATCTTTTAGGGCAGAAGAAAGGAATTTATAGGCGCATAAAAAGAGGTGAGGGTCATCTTATAAATCAGTATACTGACATTAAGAGGACGTTAAAAGGGAATAAGAAAAGCTAAACGGGACTATGAAATTAAAGTTGCTAGGGATTCAAAAACTAACCCAAAAGTTTTTCCAGGTTTATAGAACAAAAGTTAGGGATAAGATAGGTCCCCTTAAAAATAACTTTGGGCATCTTACTGACAAGGAGAATGATATGTGCTCTATTTTTAATAATTATTTTCTCTCGGTTTTCACACAGGAAGACATTAATAATATCCCAGTAATTAATTTTACAGAGGCCCAGAAGAAGATAAATTATGTAATATCACAGTCACTAGCGAAATGATTATGAAACAGCTGGACCGACTGAAACAAAATAAATCGCCGGGTCCTGATGAGCTTTTGCAAGGGTTCTTAAGGAATGCAAAATGGAACTCTGTGAACCAATATCTAACATTTTTAATTTATCTCTTCAAACAGGTGTAGTGTCTGATATGTGGAAGATGGCTAATGTAATTCCTATTTTTAAAGCAGGGGACAAGTCACTACCGTCAAACTACCGCCCAATAAGCCTGACCTCAATTGTAGGCAAATTACTAGAGTCAATTATAGCTGATATTATTAGAAGCCATCTAGATAACCATAATTTGATTAATGATACCAGCATGGATTCACGAGGGCCGTTCCTGCCTATCTAATTTATTAACCTTCTTCAGTAAAGCTTTTGAGGCTGTTGATCACGATAAAGAATTCGATATTGTTTATTTAGACTTTAGTAAGGCTTTTGATAGAGTACCGCACCAGAGACTGTTAAAGAAAGTGGCAGCTCATGGCATTGGGGGAAAAGTGCTGTCATGGATCGAGTCATGGCTCACCAATAGGAAGCAGAGAGTGTGCATAAATGGGGTTAAATCCGAATGGGGACTTGTAACAAGTGGTGTTCCACAGGGATCAGTCTTAGGCCCATTGTTATTTATAATATATATCAATGACCTTGATGAGGGAATTACTAGTGATATGAGCAAATTCGCCGACGACACGAAGATAGGTAGGATAATTGATTCAAACATAGATGTCATAGAACTTCAGGAAGATTTAGACAAACTTAATTCGTGGTCAGAAAAGTGGCAGATGCAGTTCAATGTAGATAAATGCAAGGTTCTGAAGCTCGGGAGTGTCCATAACCCAAGCACTTATAAGTTAAATAACGTAGAACTTAGCCATACAGATTGCGAGAAGGACTTGGGGGTGATGGTAAGCAGCAACCTTAAACCAAGACAGCAATGCCTAAGCGTACGTAATAAGGCAAATAGATTACTGGGATTTATATCAAAAGTGTTAGCAACAGAAGTCCAGAGGTTATATTACAGCTTTATACATCATTAGTAAGGCCTCACCTAGATTACGCAGCTCAATTCTAGTCTCCATATTACAGAATGGACATAAATTCGTTAGAAAACATTCAGCGTAGAATGACTAAATTAATACATAGCATTAGAAATCTTCCTTACGAAGAAAGATTGAAGACCTAAATTACATTCACTTGTAAGACGTAGAATGAGGGAGACATGATCG
Source organism: Cherax destructor (assembly GCA_009830355.1). Taxonomy (NCBI): domain Eukaryota; kingdom Metazoa; phylum Arthropoda; class Malacostraca; order Decapoda; family Parastacidae; genus Cherax; species Cherax destructor. The sequence continues at coordinate 89,507 of WNWK01007273.1, read as the reverse complement.
AGGTATACAAGTGGAAAATGGGTATTAACAAGGGGATATAAATAAGGTCTTGAGGATATCTCTCCAGAAGAACCCCAATAATGGATTCAAGTTAGATAAGTTTAGATTTAGAAAGGATATAGGAAAATATTGGTTTGGAAATAGGGTAGTTGATGAGTGGAACAGTCTGCCTAGTAGGGTTATTGAAGCTAGGACCTTGGGTAGTTTCAAATTTAGGTTGGATAAATTCATGAGTGAGAGGGGTTGGATTTGAGTGGGACTCGCGCATGAGTGGGAAAGAATTGTCAAAGCTTATTTCTTGGGTAGCATTGAAAATTGGGTTGAGCAAATATTCTGTTAGTGGGACGGATTGTGAAGGACCTGCCTAGTATGGGCCAACAGGCCTGCTGCAGTGTTCCTCCTTTCTTATGTTATCAAACAGATAGACCGTTTGAAGCAAAATAAATCGCCAGGCCCTGATGAGCTTTTTTCAAGGGTTCTTAAGGAATGCAAAATTGAACTCTGTGAACCCTTAACTAACATTTTTAACCTATCTCTTCAAACAGGTGTAGTGTCTGATACGTGGAAGATGGCTAATGTAATTCCTATTTTTAAAGCAGGGGACAAGTCGTTACCATCAAATTACCGCCCAATAAGTCTAACTTCAATTGTAGGCAAATTATTAGAGTCGATTATAGCTGATAACAAAAGGGCCATCTCGATAGGCATAATTTGATTAATGATACTCAACATGGATTCACCAGGGCCTTTCCCTCCCTAACTAATTTATTAACTTTTTCAGTAAGGCTTTTGAGGCAGTTGATCATGATAAAGAATTCGATATTGTTTATTTGGATTTTAGTAAGGCTTTTGATAGAGTACCACATCAGAGACTGTTAAAGAAAGTGGCTGCTCACGGCATTGGAGGAAAAGTGTTTTCATGGATCGAGTCATGGCTCACCAATAGGAAGCAGAGGGTGTGCATTAATGGGGTTAAATCTGAGTGGGGATCTGTAACAAGTGGCGTTCCACAGGGATCGGTTTTGGGCCCGTTGTTGTTTATAATATATATAAATGACCTTGACGAGGAATTACTGGTGATATGAGCAAATTCGCTGATGACACGAAGATAGGTAGGATAATCGATTCAGACGTAGATGTCACGGAACTTCAGGAGGATTTAGACAAACTCAATTCCTGGTCAGAAAAATGGCAGATGCAGTTCAATGTAGATAAATGCAAAGTTCTAAAGCTCGGGAATGTTCATAACCCTAGCACCTACCAGCTTAATAATGTTGAACTCACCAGTTCCCTGGTGATGGCCAGATGATTCTGCTCCTTCAACGGCCTGGTGATGGACCAGGTTCTTCGGCTCATTCAGTGCCCTGGTGATGGACCAGGTGCTTTGGCTCCCTCAGTGCCCTGGTGAAGGACCAGGTGCTTCGGTTCATTCAGTCCCCTGGTGATGGATCAGGTGCTTCGGCTCTTTCAGTCCCCTAGTGATGGAACATAAGAACATAAGAAAGGAGGAACACTGCAACAGGCCTACTGGCCCATACAGCAGGTCCATATCAAAACCAACCCACCAACAAAAATATTTGTGCAACCCATGCCATCAAGCAAAAGCCCCTACAACACGACCCCCCAACAACTGTGCAAGTCCCGTTCAGCACCAACCCCTCTCACTCACAAGAACACAGAAATAATGAACACTGCATCAAAGCCAACTGATCCACACTAGGCAAAACCCAAAACCAATCCACAAACAAAAACTCCTATCCAAACCTACTCCATCCATGGAATATGCTTTGATATTCAGGGCACTATAAAATAAGGGTACTGAAGGAGCTGAAAGCACCTGGTCCATCACCAGGGCACTGAATAAGCCGAAGCACCTGGTCCATCACCAGGGCACTGAATATGCCAAAGCACATGATCTATCACCAGGGCGTTGAAGGAGCTGAAGCACCTGGTCCATCACCAGGGCACTGAATAAGCCGAAGCACCTGGTCCATCACCAGGATACTGAGGGAGCCGAAGCACCTGGTCCATCACTAGGGTGCTGAGGAGCCGAAGCACCTGGTCCATCACCAGGGTACTGAAGCCGTTGTTCTGGTTGAAGACCAAGTGCTTCGGCTCATTCAGTGCCCTGGTGAGACTGCTTCAGCTCCCATGGTGTTCTTGTGATGGACTAGTATGAAGATGACTTAGACGTTGAATCTCCACTCTCTGGAGAGATGGAAATAAATGGTATAAATACCGACACAATGGAAAAATAAACACATAAGCAGTATAATGTGATCCTTTATTGACAACGTTTCGCCACGCAGTGAACTTTATCAGTCAGACGATCTACCTGGAAAATGAGAGAAGAAGGTCCAGGTATTCTCTGTGAAGATCCATTTCTACTGCAGTGTTTAACAAAGATGGAAATAAATGGTATAAAATACCGACACAATGTAAAAATAAACACTGAGCTGCTTTGGGAATTAGTGTGAAGGGGTGCAATTATGGCTAGCTGCTGCAGTGTTTTAAAGCGTGAGGTTGGGGTGTTGAGGAGGGAGCTCCTGCTTCTCCAGGAGAATTTAGGAGGCTGAAGGTTCACCTCTATGGCGTTGGAAGTGAGAGTGAAGTGGCGGTGGTGGAGGGGAAAAGGGATACCAGTAGTGAGGTGCAGTCTGCACTCCCAAGGGGGGTAAAGGGGAAAGGAGGAGGGCTACTAGGAGTGAGGTGCAGTCCAGCACCTGCTACAGTGGCAAGTGGTTCCCAGTAATGGCAGGAACATCAAAATAAGGAAATTTAAAAGAAGATTTGAAGGTAGGAAATCACTTTTTGTTCTTCAGGATGAGTGTACTCCAGAGGCCAGTGAAGGTAAAGATACTACTTCCCATGCTAATAGAGGTAAACAAATTCTTGTAGTGGTGACTCGCAGGTAAGATATATGGACCGTGCTTTCTGTAATGGAAAAAGGGGGCGAGAGGGGGTGTGCTTCCTGGAGCTGGTGTTGGAGACATAGTCAACGGTTAGATAATATCATTCAGGTAATGGGAACAAGCCCATTATCTGTCTCAGTGCTGGTGAAATGATATTGGGAAGGGTAGGAGAGAAGAGTTGCTAATAAGTACAGGTCAGCTATAGAGCTAATTAAGTCCAAGGAGGGGCCCCAATCATATGAGCATCTTCCCTAGAAGGGGAGTGAAATGAATGGTTGTCTAGGGCAATGTGGTGCAAATTGCTGGTTTAGACAGATACTGCAAAGGAACTTGCAATCATACATTGACAACTGGGAAAACTTTTATGGCAAACATGATATGTATGCAAGGGATGGTACATCTTTTGGGACAGGGTGGAACTTGCCAACTCGATTGAGAGGGCCATTGCTGACATGCCTAGTATTTTAAACTGATAGATGATAGAGGTATGGGTGTGTGTGGGGAACAGTCAGTTTGCAACACTAGGGTAAAAAACAGTAAGTGTATAAAGACATTCATCATAAAGTTACAAATAAGGGCAATGGACCCAGGACACCCCAAAGGGTAACCCCAGCTAACGATTACGATGGGATCTGCGTTTATGATTTTCTTAATAATGTACAACGTGCACAGAGATATTTATTCCCCAGAGAGAATTTAGGTCAAATAATAACGATCCCAAATGGATTAACAGGAGGCTTAAAACATCTATTAGGGAGAAAAGAGGAATTTATAGGCGCATCAAAAAGGAGATGTTAACCTTATTGACCCAATTTTTCAGTTGAAAAAAAAGTAAAAGGGATTAGAAAGGCTAAACGTGACTATGAGATTAAGGTTGCTAATGAATCCCAAAAACTAATCCAAAAGGGTTCTTTCAAGTGTATAGGACGAAGGTGAGGGGAAAAGGTAGGACCTCTGAAAATTGGGAATGGACAGCTGACGGATAACGAACTGGAAATGTGTTCTCTATTTAATGACTATTTTTGTCAGTCTTTACACAAAAGACGTAAATGAGATTCAAAATTAACAATTATTCAGTTCCTGAAGAATTCAAGTTAACTAATATTACTGTCACGAGGGACATGGTTATCAAACAGATAGATAAACTGAAGCAAAATAAGTCCCCGGGACCCGACGAGTTGTTTTCCAGGGTACTTAAAGAATGCAAGATGGAACTTAGTCAGCCATTAACAAATGTTTTAATACGTCCATCCTAACTGGTATTTGCCAGAGATGTGGAAGATAGCTAATGTGTTCCTATATTCAAATCAGGGGATAAGTCAATTCCATCAAATTACCGTCCAATAAGCCTCACATCTATAGTGAAGCAAATTATTAGAATCAATTATAGCTGATATTATTGAAGTCACCAAGAACATAATTTGATTAATGAATCTCAGCATGGATTCACGAGGGGCCGTTCCTGCCTATCTAATTTATTAACCTTCTTCAGTAAAGCTTTTGAGGCTGTTGATCACGATAAAGAATTCGATATTGTTTATTTAGACTTTAGTAAGGCTTTTGATAGAGTACCGCACCAGAGACTGTTAAAGAAAGTGGCAGCTCATGGCATTGGGGAAAAGTGCTGTCATGGATCGAGTCATGGCTCACCAATAGGAAGCAGAGAGTGTGCATAAATGGGGTTAAATCCGAATGGGGACTTGTAACAAGTGGTGTTCCACAGGGATCAGTCTTAGGCCCATTGTTATTTATAATATATATCAATGACCTTGATGAGGGAATTACTAGTGATATGAGCAAATTCGCCGACGACACGAAGATAGGTAGGATAATTGATTCAAACATAGATGTCATAGAACTTCAGGAAGATTTAGACAAACTTAATTCGTGGTCAGAAAAGTGGCAGATGCAGTTCAATGTAGATAAATGCAAGGTTCTGAAGCTCGGGAGTGTCCATAACCCAAGCACTTATAAGTTAAATAACGTAGAACTTAGCCATACAGATTGCGAGAAGGACTTGGGGGTGATGGTAAGCAGCAACCTTAAACCAAGACAGCAATGCCTAAGCGTACGTAATAAGGCAAATAGATTACTGGGATTTATATCAAGAAGTGTTAGCAACAGAAGTCAGAGGTTATATTACAGCTTTATACATCATTAGTAAGGCCTCACCTAGATTACGCAGCTCAGTTCTGGTCTCCATATTACAGAATGGACATAAATTCGTTAGAAAACATTCAGCGTAGAATGACTAAATTAATACATAGCATTAGAAATCTTCCTTACGAAGAAAGATTGAAGACCCTAAAATTACATTCACTTGTAAGACGTAGAATGAGGGAGACATGATCGAGGTATACAAGTGGAAAATGGGTATTAACAAAGGGGATATAAATAAGGTCTTGAGGATATCTCTCCAAGAGAGAACCCGCAATAATGGATTCAAGTTAGATAAGTTTAGATTTAGAAAGGATATAGGAAAGTATTGGTTTGGAAATAGGGTAGTTGATGAGTGGAACAGTCTGCCTAGTAGGGTTATTGAAGCTAGGACCTTGGGTAGTTTTAAATTTAGGTTGGATTTGAGTGGGACTCGCGCATGAGTGGGTAGAATTGTCAAAGCTTATTTCTTGGGTAGCATTGAAAATTGGGTTGAGCAAATATTCTGTTAGTGGGACGGATTGTGAAGGACCTGCCTAGTATGGGCCAACAGGCCTGCTGCAGTGTTCCTCCTTTCTTATGTTCTTATGTTCTTATGCGTGGAACAATCTTCCGAGTACTGTGATAGAGGCTAGGACCTTGGGTGGCTTTAAAAAGAGATTGGACAAATATATGAGTGGGAGGGGCTGGGTTTGATTGGTGTCGTGAGTACGGGAATAAATTCTTAGGTAGTGGTGGTTTTGATATGGACCTGCCTTGTATGGGCCAGTAGGCCTTCTGCAGTGTTCCTCCATTCTTATGTTCTTATGTTCTTATTATTGCGGGTTCTCTCTTGGTGAGATATCCTCAAGACCTTATTTATATCCCCTTTGTTAATACCCATTTTCCACTTGTATACCTCGATCATGTCTCCCCTCATTCTACGTCTTACAAGTTAATGTAATTTAAGGGTCTTCAATCTTTCTTCGTAAGGAAGATTTCTAATGCTATGTAATAATAATATATAATAATAATATAATATCTTTATTTACTACAAGTACATGTACATGGTATACAGTCCTAGCTGACATCAATGACATACTACTATATAGAAAGTCCCTTGTTATGCTGAGCATTTCGGTCAAATTAGGTCAGTGTCCCAGGATGCGACTCACACCCAGGTACCCATTTTACTGATGGGGAACATAGACAACAGGTGTAAAGAAACACGCCCAATGTTTCTGCCCTTAATTTAGTCATTCTACGCTGAATGTTTTCTAACGAATTTATGTCCATTCTGTAATATGGAGACCAAAACTGAGCTGCGTAATCTAGGTGAGTACTTACTAATGATGTATAAAGCTGTAATATAACCTCTGGACTTCTGTTGCTAACACTTCTTGATATAAATCCCAGTAATCTATTTGCCTTATTACGTACGCTTAGGCATTGCTGTCTTGGTTTAAGGTTGCTGCTTACCATCACCCCCAAGTCCTTCTCGCAATCTGTATGGCTAAGTTCTACGTTATTTAACTTATAAGTGCTTGGGTTATGGACACTCCCGAGCTTCAGAACCTTGCATTTATCTACATTGAACTGCATCTGCCACTTTTCTGACCAAACAGCGTTTGTCCACGAGTCTTTCTAAACCAGACGAGTTTCTTATTTGTTTTGGTTTGGGCGGTTTCAGTCGTCTTGTGGGTGTGTTCCATTATGTACAACACTGCAGCTTTGTTCCAGCTTTTCCTTTGTGATTTTTTTTAAGGGTGGAACAACACAGATCGGTTTCGACACCTCGAAAGTGAAATGGATTCCCGGTGTGATTGTAAACACTGTCACTACACTAGTGACTACCACGACCTCACTACACACTAGTGACTACCACGACCTCACTACACACTAGTGACTACCACGACCTCACTACACACTTGTGACTACCACGACCTCACTACACACTAGTGACTACCACGACCTCACTACACACTAGTGACTACCACGACCTCACTACACACTTGTGACTACCACGACCTCACTACACACTAGTGACTACCACGACCTCACTACACACTAGTGACTACCACGACCTCGCTACACACTAGTGACTACCACGACCTCACTACACACTTGTGACTACCACGACCTCACTACACACTTGTGACTACCACGACCTCACTACACACTTGTGACTACCACGACCTCACTACACACTAGTGACTACCACGACCTCGCTACACACTAGTGACTACCACGACCTCACTACACACTAGTGACTACCACGACCTCACTACACACTTGTGACTACCACGACCTCACTACACACTTGTGACTACCACGACCTCACTACACACTAGTGACTACCACGACCTCGCTACACACTAGTGACTACCACGACCTCACTACACACTAATGACTACCACGACCTCACTACACACTTGTGACTACCACGACCTCACTACACTCTTGTGACTACCACGACCGCACTACACACTAATGACTACCACGACCTAACTACACACTAGGGACTACCACGACCTCACTACACACTTGTGACTACCACGACCTAACTACACACTAGGGACTACCACGACCTCACTACACTCTTGTGACTACCACGACCGCACTACACACTAGTGACTACCACGACCTAACTACACACTAGGGACTACCACGACCTCACTACACACTAATGACTACCACGACCTCACTACACACTTGTGACTACCACGACCTCACTACACATTAGTGACTACCACGACCTCACTACACACTAGTGACTACCACGACCTCACTACACACTTGTGACTACCACGACCTCACTACACACTAGTGACTACCACGACCTCACTACACACTAGTGACTACCACGACCTCACTACACACTAGTGACTACCACGACCTCACTACACACTAGTGACTACCACGACCTCACTACACACTAATGACTACCACGACCTCACTACACACTTGTGACTACCACGACCTCACTACACACTTGTGACTACCACGACCTCACTACACACTAGTGACTACCACGACCTCACTACACACTAGTGACTACCACGACCTCACTACACACTTGTGACTACCACGACCTCACTACACACTTGTGACTACCACGACCTCACTACACACTTGTGACTACCACGACCTCACTACACACTAGTGACTACCACGACCTCACTACACACTTGTGACTACTACGACCTCACTACACACTTGTGACTACCACGACCTCACTACACACTTGTGACTACCACGACCTCACTACACACTAGTGACTACCACGACCTCACTACACACTAGTGACTACCACGACCTCACTACACACTAGTGACTACCACGACCTCACTACACACTAGTGACTACCACGACCGCACTACACACTTGTGACTACCACGACCTCACTACACACTAGTGACTACCACGACCGCACTACACACTAGTGACTACCACGACCGCACTACACACTAGTGACTACCACGACCTCACTACACACTAGTGACTACCACGACCGCACTACACACTAGTGACTACCACGACCTCACTACACACTTGTGACTACCACGACCTCACTACACACTAGTGACTACCACGACCTCGCTACACACTAGTGACTACCACGACCTCACTACACACTAGTGACTACCACGACCTCACTACACACTTGTGACTACCACGACCTCACTACACACTTGTGACTACCACGACCTCACTACACACTAGTGACTACCACGACCTCGCTACACACTAGTGACTACCACGACCTCACTACACACTAATGACTACCACGACCTCACTACACACTTGTGACTACCACGACCTCACTACACTCTTGTGACTACCACGACCGCACTACACACTAATGACTACCACGACCTAACTACACACTAGGGACTACCACGACCTCACTACACACTTGTGACTACCACGACCTAACTACACACTAGGGACTACCACGACCTCACTACACTCTTGTGACTACCACGACCGCACTACACACTAGTGACTACCACGACCTAACTACACACTAGGGACTACCACGACCTCACTACACACTAATGACTACCACGACCTCACTACACACTTGTGACTACCACGACCTCACTACACATTAGTGACTACCACGACCTCACTACACACTAGTGACTACCACGACCTCACTACACACTTGTGACTACCACGACCTCACTACACACATAAGAACATAAGAACATAAGAAAGGAGGAACACTGCAGCAGGCCTCTTGGCCCATACTAGGCAGGTCCTTCACAATCCATCCCACTAACAGAATAATTGCCAAACCTAATTTTCAATTCTACCCAAGAAATAAGCTTTGAAGATTCTATTAACTCAAGTGCGAGTCCCACTCAAATCCAACCCCTCTCACTCATGAATTTATCCAACCTAAATTTGAAACTACCCAAGGTCCTAGCTTCAATGACCCTACTAGGCAGACTGTTCCACTCATCAACTACCCTATTTCCAAACCAATATTTTCCTATATCCTTTCTAAATCTAAACTTATCCAATTTGAATCCATTATTGCGGGTTCTCTCTTGGAGAGATATCCTCAAGACCTTATTTATATCCCCTTATTAATACCCATCTTCCACTTATATACCTCGATCATGTCTCCCTCATTCTACGTCTTACAAGTGAATGTAATTTTAGGGTCTTCAATCTTTCTTCGTAAGGAAGATTTCTAATGCTATGTATTAATTTAGTCATTCTACGCTGAATGTTTTCTAACGAATTTATGTCCATTCTGTAATATGGAGACCAGAACTGAGCTGCGTAATCTAGGTGAGGCCTTACTAATGATGTATAAAGCTGTAATATAACCTTTGGACTTCTGTTGCTAACACTTTTGATATAAATCCCAGTAATCTATTTGCCTTATTACGTACGCTTAGGCATTGCTGTCTTGGTTTAAGGTTGCTGCTTACCATCACCCCCAAGTCCTTCTCGCAATCTGTATGGCTAAGTTCTACGTTATTTAACTTATAAGTGCTTGGGTTATGGACACTCCCGAGCTTCAGAACCTTGCATTTATCTACATTGAACTGCATCTGCCACTTTTCTGACCACGAATTAAGTTTGTCTAAATCTTCCTGAAGTTCTATGACATCTATGTTTGAATCAATTATCCTACCTATCTTCGTGTCGTCGGCGAATTTGCTCATATCACTAGTAATTCCCTCATCCAGGTCATTGATATATATTATAAATAACAATGGGCCTAAGACTGATCCCTGTGGAACACCACTTGTTACAAGTCCCCATTCGGATTTAACCCCATTTATGCACACTCTCTGCTTCCTATTGGTGAGCCATGACTCGATCCATGACAGCACTTTTCCCCCAATGCCATGAGCTGCCACTTTCTTTAACAGTCTCTGGTGCGGTACTCTATCAAAAGCCTTACTAAAGTCTAAATAAACAATATCGAATTCTTTATCGTGATCAACAGCCTCAAAAGCTTTACTGAAGAAGGTTAATAAATTAGATAGGCAGGAACGGCCCCTCGTGAATCCATGCTGGGTATCATTAATCAAATTATGGTTATCTAGATGGCTTCTAATAATATCAGCTATAATTGACTCTAGTAATTTGCCTACAATTGAGGTCAGGCTTATTGGGCGGTAGTTTGACGGTAGTGACTTGTCCCCTGCTTTAAAAATAGGAATTACATTAGCCATCTTCCACATATCAGACACTACACCTGTTTGAAGAGATAAATTAAAAATGTTAGATATTGGTTCACGACCTCACTACACACTAGTGACTACCACGACCTCACTACACACTAGTGACTACCACGACCTCACTACACACTAGTGACTACCACGACCTCACTACACACTAATGACTACCACGACCTCACTACACACTTGTGACTACCACGACCTCACTACACACTTGTGACTACCACGACCTCACTACACACTAGTGACTACCACGACCTCACTACACACTAGTGACTACCACGACCTCACTACACACTTGTGACTACCACGACCTCACTACACACTTGTGACTACCACGACCTCACTACACACTTGTGACTACCACGACCTCACTACACACTAGTGACTACCACGACCTCACTACACACTTGTGACTACTACGACCTCACTACACACTTGTGACTACCACGACCTCACTACACACTTGTGACTACCACGACCTCACTACACACTAGTGACTACCACGACCTCACTACACACTAGTGACTACCACGACCTCACTACACACTAGTGACTACCACGACCTCACTACACACTAGTGACTACCACGACCGCACTACACACTTGTGACTACCACGACCTCACTACACACTAGTGACTACCACGACCGCACTACACACTAGTGACTACCACGACCGCACTACACACTAGTGACTACCACGACCTCACTACACACTAGTGACTACCACGACCGCACTACACACTAGTGACTACCACGACCTCACTACACACTTGTGACTACCACGACCGCACTACACACTTGTGACTACAAACTGATAATTCCATCTCTTAGATTGGAAGTGGTCGCAGCTTCTCAACGTGTCGTACACCCACGATTATCTAAACTTTTTTTCAATGAGTGGACCAATAAACCAGCAGAAAGACACTCTTACGACCCAAAGCTCCAGCTGTGGGTCATCATAAGACTAAGACCCGCCTCAGGACACACTTGTCCTGTTTCCTGACGCATCTTACCTAACCTAGCTACTCTGCTGATGTTTAAACAAGTTTAGTGGGACCCCTCCTCCTCAACACACATGTGACCCACGTGACCTTACCTTTTCTGCTGAATATCTGGAATAAAGATAAAATTATAGATTATGTATGTATGTATATATATATATATATATATATATATATATATATATATATATATATATATATATATATATATATATATATATATATATATATATATATATATATATATATATATATAATAAAGTTATGGATTAGAGGTAAATATAAGATGTGTAATTGGGTGAACATAAATTTCTCCAGGGTGACATTTAGGACACTAGTAAACATAGGATCGAGCCACCAGCAATTTGTGTCACCGTGGCGAGTAAGAAACTTGTTATTACCAGTGGTACAGCCTCCGTCTGCCACAACAGAGACGACCACAGGGAGATGTTCTCTGGGAGACGACACCCGATGATGCTGTTTTTTTGGATGTGGTGGTGGTTGAGGTTGTTTGGGGTTGTCTGAAAGCGGGTGTTCGTGTTTTGTGTGTCGTGGGGGGAAGAGGGTGGGACACCCACCCAAAAGATGCTTCTTTGTCGTGTTGCTGTGGGGGCTAAAGAACGTGTCATGGAGAACGACACCCACACGTAGGAAGCTTGTCTCTATTGTCGTGAAGGGGAAACGACACGCAAGGAGAAACGTTTCTCCCTTGTAAGCAAAAACGACATAACAACAAGGTCTTCCCTTCTTGTATCGTGAAGGAGAAACGACACACACTATATGGAACGAGCGCTAACCAATTCCGAAAGAATTTCCCCTCTCGACAAAAAAAAAAAAGGTTAATCGAACGTTTACGGGAGAAGTTTCATGGGTGTATCAAGTTATCGTCGCCTGTATCAAGTTATCGTCACCTGTATCGGGTTATCGTCGCCTCGACCTGGGTTACGCCAAAACGAAATGCAGAGAGGTGCTCCTGGGGCCAAATTATAGCCGCCCTGGTCAACTCCCTTTACCTGCAGTCGCGGGAGATGAGGATGCTGTAGCCTGTCTATCATTACGTGTTTGTGATTAGCTGTTGGAGGATTACCTATCTGATTCCCCCATTTGTGATTCTCCCCATTAGTAAGTCCCTATTTTTTATTACGTGTTTGCGATGAGTCGTGATCAGCTTTTATTAACTATGTCCGATTCTTCATTTGTGATTTCGTTTTCTCAATTACCTATTTGTCATCACTTTTTGTGATTATCTCTTTTTAATTACCTATTTATCATTTTTTGTGCTTATATCTTCGTAATTTCTTATCTTATTATCTCCTTGTTACGTGTTCGTGATTGCATTTTATCACAAACCAGTGTCTGCTTTGTGATATAATTTTTTAATATATGTGTTCAACTAGTTATAATAATCACTAACTCTTCATGAAGTATATTCCAACACTTCCACTCTCCTTCTTTATATATATATATATATATATATATATATATATATATATATATATATATATATATATATATATATGGACCACAGAGCCGTGTGTATCTTGGCTCAGGTCGTACCTGTGTTTCTATAATTACCTGGCAGTGGTCGGTCCCTCTGATCCAGCTGATACATCAGACCTTCTTAGGTCTTATGAGCCGTGGTCTTAATAGGTTTCTGAAGGAGGAGGAGGAGGAGGAGGGGGAAAAGTTCTGTAGTTCCGAAGGAATGAAAGAGGGCATGAGGAAGAAGAGGAGGAGAAGGAAGAATGAAGTTATGTCCCTTACTATGTTTAGTAAAGAGGAAAAGGTTGTACATGAGGAAAATATGAAGAGGAGGATTAAGCGAGAAGAGGGTGAAAGGGGAGAAAAAGCAGTTTTCAAAGAGGAAGTGAAGCAGATTTGAAGTGAAAAACGTGGATCTGTAGCAGTAGGAGAGAAAAACGAAGAGAAAAAGAAACTTGTCTAATGAAGAACCGAAGAATGTTTAACATAAGACAATGATGAGAAGGAATGAAAAGAAATCGATAAAAAAATTAGATCTTAGCTCATGAAGGAAGAGCAACAACAGCAAGAATGAACAAGGAACCAGAAACAAGAGACAGTGATGAGAAGAAGATGGAGTAAACGAATAAGAAGGAGGTCTTCAGGTCTTGGAGGTCTTCAGGTCTTGAGGAGGTCAGCGGTCCACGGGAACACAATGGCAGGTTATTCTTGCAGAACTTGCGAACGTTGCTCTGCGCTCTGCGGGTCCTGGCGGAGCGTGACGCTGACTTGCGCAGACAAGACAACGGATGAGACAACGAAGACAAAACAATATCATAGACAACGACGTAGACTACGGGGAAAAAACGTCAATATCATTTACTATAAATACAATTAGAAATAATAATAATAGCTATACGATAATAAATTTAATAATAGTAATACTACTGCTACTACTACTACTACTACTAATAATAATAATAGTAATAACGATAATAAATATATTAACAACAATAATAATAATAATAATAATAAGACACCTGAATCCTCCCAACAGCTCTAGTCCCTAACACATACTCGTCAAATTTCTTAAAGTGTAATAAGATTCGTTAGAAATGTCGTCAGATTTCTTAAAAATGTCTTCAGATTTCTTAAAAATGTCTTCAGATTTCTTAAAAATGTCTTCAGAGTCCTTAAAATGTTGTCAGAGGCGTAAGATTACTTACAATGTTGACTGTTTCTTAAACCGTCGTCATACTGATTAAAACGTCAGATTTCTTGGAAGTTCCGACAAATGTAGATTACATGAGGTGTCGGATGTGTAGTTCCGAGTCCCTGTTACCTTCACTCAGCCCACCTCATTGTTCTCACTCTTCATTGTTTTAAAATACTCCTTTGTCACCTTTCCAGAGTACACCCTTCCCCCCTTCTCTCTCTCTCTCTCTCTCTCTCTCTCTCTCTCTCTCTCTCTCTCTCTCTCTCTCTCTCTCTCAAATGTTTATATACAAAGTTAGTGTTGAAATATTACCAGTGGAGTTCCACAAGGTTCCATCCTAGTATCCACACTGTTCCCCATACCATTGGAGTTCCACAAGGTTACATCCTAGTATCCACACTGTTCCCCATACCATTGGAGTTCCACAAAGTTCCAACTTTATCTTTGATATACCTTTGATATGGTTCGAGAGTTTTTCTACTTCCTTAGCCCGGCCCTGAACCAAACCCGTCTGGTGCTTGCCTGATCAACCAGACTGTTGCTATTGGCGGTCCGTTAACACACAGATTATTCCTGATATACACACATACTCGACACAGAACTAATAAGAACTCACACACGACAGATAGAACCTAAAAGACCAGCCTGATCTATTAGGGGAATAGTCGGAAAAGTGGCTGCTTGACGTCAACCCCCTGCAAATGTGAAGTAATAATTGGCTAAGGTGCTAGGAGATCAGTTAAAATATACCTCATGAGATGAAGAATCAGAGACAAACCAGGAGAAAGATCTGAGAGAACACATTACACCGAGGTTGTTCCAAACTAACCTGAGCAGCGCCAGAGGCGTATGAAAAGGTAAACATGAATCTAATCTTCTTGGAATGTAACCTCTGGGACTCTAACCTCCTATAAATCTAACCTCTAGGAATCTACTCCCACCTTTCCAGACTCCAGCGCCCACCTCTCCAGAGTCCACCCACGACCTTTCCAGACCCCAGCGCCCACCTCTCCAGACCCCAACGCCCACCTCTCCAGCCACCAGCCCCACCTTATCAGACCCCAGCCCCACCTCACCAGACCCCAGCTTCTCCGAGGGGTCAATAGTGATCCCTTGCATGTATTGTCTCACAACTACTCTAGTCATCACCATGGAACACTGTTTTTCTGGTGTTGATTGTGTGACACTGGCATTGTGTTGTGTGATGAGGACCCTTAAGTTTTATGAGGTATTGTGTGTGTGTTTTGTGTACTCACCTATGTGTGGTTGCAGGGGTCGATTCACAGCTCCTGGCCCCTCATCTTTGCTGGACGTTACTAGGTCCACTTCCTGCTTCAAGAGCTTTTTCAAGCCGTTACAAGCAATACATGGACACAGAGGGTATATATATATACTCTCAAAGTGAGGTGTAATACTAGTGGTGGTAGAAGTACTAGTGATATAAGTTGTAGTAGTATGTGTGTGTGTGTGTGTTGTGTATGTATGTATGTGTGTGTGTGTGTGTGTGTGTGTGTGTGTATTTACTCGCCTATATACTCACCAATATGTGATAGTTCCTGGCCCCATCTCTCAACTTGCCAGAATCACTTCTAGCCTCATGGGGCCTGTCGTGCCTTCCCATTAAACTATGTATGGAGTCTTCCTCTACTGCGTCTTCAACATAAGAACATAAGAAAGGAGGAACACTGCAGCAGGCCTGTTGTCCCATACTAGGCACGTCCTTCACAATCCATCCCACTAATAGAATATTTGTTAAGTAAAAGGACACAATTGCAACTAATGTGACATTTTATTGTGGCAACGTTTCGCTCTCCAGGAGCTTTCTCAAGCCGTTACAAGCGATAAATGGACATAGTTGGT
Organism: Cherax destructor; assembly: GCA_009830355.1. Lineage (NCBI taxonomy): Eukaryota > Metazoa > Arthropoda > Malacostraca > Decapoda > Parastacidae > Cherax > Cherax destructor. Next base: position 73,212 of record WNWK01007273.1, on the reverse strand, counting down.
ATATATATACTGTCAAGGTGAGGTGAAAACACTAGTGGTGTTAGAAATAGTAGTGATATAAGTAGTATTAGTAGTAGTAGTAGTAGTAGTAGAAGTAATACAATAAGGTAGTACAATCAATATGCACGTGAGTAAAAGGTGATAAAACAAATACTTGGGTAGTATAACAATAGGTTAGACAAATATTTCTGCTGGAGGTTGAAATATAAAAGGCCAGTAGGAGTGTTCCACATCTACGATGTGCTAAACTAACAGGAGAGACTATGTGATGGTAGGGTTTACTGTTTTCAGGAGGATTCTTGCTAAGACTTCAGAGATGGTGAAGCTGCCTTTGTTTTGTTTAATTGTGTTAGAAACAGAGATAAGTGCTGATTCAAGGCATTTTCGACTACGGAAATTAGTTTCTTTGATTACTAGTCGGGCGTCTTTGAATTTCATGAGATGATTGTTGGAATTTCGGTGTTGTACGCAGGCGTTGTTCAGGTTATCGTTTCTGCATGCATTCATGTGTTCATTGATGCGTGTCTCGAGGTTTCTTGCTGTTTCTCCTACATAAATTCTGTCGCAGCCTCCACAGGGTATAGTGTAGACCCCTGCGTTGACTGGTTCATGGTGCTTGGATCTAGTCCTGGTTAGATCCTTAATAGAAGTACTGGAAGCGATGGCGACTCTAGTGTTAGCTTGTGCAAATACTTTAGAAATGTTGGATGCAACCTGGCTGTTGGGAAGAATTATAACTTTGTTTGGAGTGGAATTGACGCGTGGAGAATTAATGATCTGAAGAGCTCTTTTCTTGCAATCTTTGATGAAAAAGGAAGGAAAATGTAAATCAGTGAAGGTTTGGTGAATGTATGTACATTCCTCGTCAAGAAACTCAGGACTACAAATTCGGTAAGCTCTTAGGAAGAATCCGATGATGATACCTCTTTTGGTCTTAGTATCTTGACTGGAATAGAAATGTGTGAGGTCATTTTTATTTGTAGGTTTCCGGTAAACTTGAAATCTTAGGTTGTTATCTACTTTGTGGATGAGGACGTCTAGAAAGGGTATCTTGTTATTGGACTCTTCTTCTAGTGTAAACTGGATCGCCGGTTCAACTGCGTTGAGCCTTGCCTGAAGATTCCGTACATCAAAACGTTTGGGAGTTATTACGAGGACGTTGTCTACGTAACGTAACCAAGTGACGCTTGAGGGGACGATGTTGGCGAAGTGTTCAGCCTCTAGGTGTTCCATGTATAAGTTAGCTAAGACGGCACTGATGGGGGACCCCATTCCCATGCCGTATGTTTGTTTGTAGAGCCTGTTACTGAAAGAAAAACAGTTGAAATTAACACAGAGTTCAATAAGGTCAACAAAATCTCCGGGAGGAAGAGGAAGGTTGAGGTCCTGATTGACTTTACGTCGTAGAACCTCGATGGCTTGTGTAGTAGGTACTTTAGTGAAGAGGGAAGTCACGTCCAAACTGCTTAGTTTCTTGTTTCGGATGGAGAGATTTCGGATGCGGTTGAGAAGGTCGCCTGAATGTTTAAGATGAGCGGGGCTGATGGTCCCCAGAAGGCAGGAAAGATGTTTGGCAAGAACTCCGGCTAGTTTGTGTGGTGCACTGCCTATACCTGATGTGATTGGTCTAAGAGGAATATTATGCTTATGAGTCTTGGGTAAGCCATACATGTGTGCTGGTTTAGGGTTGCTGGGTATCAAGTACAGAAGTTTCTTTCCTTCACTGGTGCGTTTCAGTATTTGTCTGGTTTTATATAGGAAATCTTTAGTGAGTGTTTCCCACTGTTGTGTGTTGATGGGTTCGTAAGTGGATTGGTCATTCAAAAGGTCCATCATTTTGGTGTTGTATTCACTGGTGTTGAGTATGACGACTCCACCTCCTTTGTCGGCAGTGGTGACGATAATATTTGGGTCATTAGCAAGGCTCTTCAGAGCATTGATATATCGCCTGGGAAGATTAGTAGAAGAAGGTTCGCATAAAGCTGCGGTGAGAATGCCCTGTATATAACCCTTCTGGAAGTTGCTGTCACTGTGTCTGTGGTTTCTGGTGACTAAATTCAGTTGATAGTTTGGTTTTCGTATGTTAGTGGTAAATTTGAGACCCAGACTGAGCGCTTGTTTCTCGTAGTCAGTTAAGGTGCGTGATGATAAGTTGTTTATCAAGGATTCTCTTCCCATTTCCTTCCATCGACTATTATTGCAGAGGTACTGAAGTTTGCGATTGAGTTTAATCTTGTGTTGGAGGTTGGCTGTGGTGACTTTACTGAGAATATGCTCAGCAGTGTGGTGGTCAATGTGAAGGTTGGTCCTCATATTTCGTGCAGTATCAAAGGTTTCCTTAGCGATGTTAGAAAGTTCTTCAGCACACTCAGTTAAGTAGGCTTGAGTAGCTGGAGAGAAAGGGTGCTTGGAGTTGGAGAGTTGCGCAGGAGTAGACTTAGGGATCACCTTTTCGGCCAGGCAATCTTGAAGGAAGTTGTGTCTGTTGCGAAGGCTGTGAGCGCGAAGAAGGGTGTCCAAATAGCGTCTGCAAGAAATGTCCATTTTGTTGCGGTGTCCGACAGAATGTAATAATATTGGTAGAAATACCGACAATATGTTAAGTAAAGGACACAATTGCAACTAATGTGACATTTTATTGTGGCAACGTTTCGCTCCCCAGGAGCTTTCTCAAGCCGTTACAAGCGATAAATGGACATAGTTGGTATATATATACTGTCAAGGTGAGGTGAAAACACTAGTGGTGTTAGAAATAGTAGTGATATAAGTAGTATTAGTAGTAGTAGTAGTAGTAGTAGAAGTAATACAATAAGGTAGTACAATCAATATGCACGTGAGTAAAAGGTGATAAAACAAATACTTGGGTAGTATAACAATAGGTTAGACAAATATTTCTGCTGGAGGTTGAAATATAAAGGCCAGTAGGAGTGTTCCACATCTACGATGTGCTAAACTAACAGGAGAGACTATGTGATGGTAGGGTTTACTGTTTTCAGGAGGATTCTTGCTAAGACTTCAGAGATGGTGAAGCTGCCTTTGTTTTGTTTAATTGTGTTAGAAACAGAGATAAGTGCTGATTCAAGGCATTTTCGACTACGGAAATTAGTTTCTTTGATTACTAGTCGGTCTTTGAATTTCTGAATGATTGTTGGAATTTCGGTGTTGTACAGGCGTTGTTCAATTTGTTTTGCATGCATTCAGTGTTCATTGATGCGTGTCTCGAGTTTTGCTGTTCTCCTACTAATTGGCCCTCCACGGTATAGTTGTAGACCCCTGCGTTCTGGTTCTGGTGCTTGATCTAGTCCTGGTTGATCCTTAATAATACTGGAAGCGATGCGACTCTAGTGTTAGCTTGTGCAAATACTTTAGAAATGTTGGATGCAACCTGGCTGTTGGGAAGAATTATAACTTTGTTACGTTACGTAGACGACCCTCGTAATAACTCCCAAACGTTTTGATGTAGGAATTTCAGGAAGTTTAACGCAGTTAACCGGCGATCCAGTTTACACTAGAAGAAGAGTCCAATAACAAGATACCCTTTAGACGTCCTCATCCACAAGTAGATAACAACCTAAGATTTCAAGTTACGAAACTACAATAAAAATGACCTCACAATTTCTATTCCAGTCAAGATACTAAGGCAAAAGTATCATCATCGGATTCTTCCTAAGAGCTTACCGAATTTGTAGTCCTGGTTTCTGACGAGGAATTACATACATTCACCAAACCTTCACTGATTTACATTTCCTTCCTTTTTCATCAAAAAGAAAAGAGCTCTTCAGATCATTAATCTCCTCAATTCCTCCAAACAAAGTTATAATTCTTCCCAAAAGTGTTCTCCTTTAAAGTATTTGCACAAGCTAACACTAGGTCGCATCCTCCATACTTCTTTACAGTAAGGACTAGATCAACACCTACATCAACGAGATTCTACTGCTTACCTGTGTGCAGGGCAGGTTTTATAGGCAATCAAAACACGAAGACAAGAACACATGAATGCAGTGAGAAACGATAACCTGAACAACCCGGAAAAGAAATTCCAACAATCATCTCATGAAATTCAAAGACCCGACTAGTAATCAAAAATATTTCCAAAGCCACTGCGTGGGCGAAACGTTGTCAATAAAGGATCACATTATACTGCTTATGTGTTTATTTTTCCATTGTGTCGGTATTTTATACCATTTATTTCCATCTTAACCATCAAGAAGAAAAAAAAAGACACAATACAGTGACTGGAACAATACACAAATAACCCGCACACAGGAGAGAGAAACTTACCACGACGTTTCGGTCCAACTTGGACCATTTACAAGTCAACTTGTACCATTTACAAGTCAATTTGGATCATTTACAAGTCAACCTGGACCATTTACAAGTCAACCTGGACCATTTACAAGTCAACCTGGACCATTTACAAGTCAACCTGGACCATTTACAAGTCAACTTGGACCATTTACAAGTCAACCTGGACCATTTACAAGTCAACCTGGACCATTTACAAGTCAACCTGGACCATTTAAGGGTCAACCTGGAATATTTACAAGTCAACGTGGACCATTTGCAAGACAACCTGGTCCATTTACAAGCCAACCTGAACCATTTACAAGTCAACTTGGACCATTTACAAGTCAACTTGGACCATTTACAAGTCAACCTGGACCATTTACAAGTCAACTTGGACCATTTACAAGTCAAATTGGCCCATTTACAAGTCAACTTGGACCATTTACAAGTCAACTTGAACCATTTACATGTCAACCTGGACCATTTACAAGTCAACCTGGACCATTTACAAGTCAACTTGGACCATTTACAAGTCAACTTGGACCATGTACAAGCTAACTTGGACCATTTACAAGTCAACCTGGACCATTCACGTGCGGGTTATTTATGTATTTGCTCATTAACAATTAAGAGTAACAAGTACGACTTTACCTTTAATTTATACAAATTTTTTATCCCATTTTTCCCCATTCCTTCAGTTATTAAAATATTTAATAAAGGAATTTATTGACCTGTTTTCTATAGTAAGTTTCACCCTTTGTGTTGAACTATAGATTGTTCTTATTTGTTCATTCAAGGGCCGCGCTGTATGACCCTTGTGGGTTTACCGCTTAGTTTTGTAATAATAATAATAATAATAATAATAATAATAATAATAATTAATAATAATAATAATAATTAATAATAATAATAAAAACAATAATAATAATAATAATAATAATAATAATAATAATAATAATAATAATAGATATAACAATAATAATAGTGATAATATAAAAATAATACTAGTAATACGTAATATAAAAATAATAATAATCATAATAGTAATAATAATAATTGTAATAATAAAAATAATAATAGATATATCAATAAAGATAAGAGTTATACCAATAATAAAAATAATAATAATAATAATTGAATCCCAGATACCTAGTTTCTCTATTATTAAAATAGATAATTAAGGAATTTTTATTAATTTATAGATGAGGATAATTGCAGGTATTTCACGAGTCGTTAAAAATATAGTTTCTGATTACCCAAGGTACGGGTGGGGCTCGAACATTCGGCAAGAGAGTTGAAAAACTCCAGGCCGGTGCGTAACTGACTACATTCCTGACCCAGCACATTGCACTACACTCACATGAACAATGTAGATACCTATCACTCAGAACACAACGTGAGGTAGACAGGATTAGTGCATGGGAGATCCTCTGGCGAATAAAAACCAATGCAAACAAATCAAAGATTACATATTTCTTCCAAAGAGGAAACCGCAGACCAATGCCTGTCTACCTAAGCACTACCACTACACGAACACCCATTCCACGTACACGAAACACTACAGTCCTTGGAGTTACTTTGGACTCCAGACTGAGATTACACACCCACATAAACACTAAAAGAGTTATGGCCAGTAATGCCCTCGGTAGACTGCTCAAGCTCAGAGACTCACACCCAAACACCAAACTCCACCTGTACAAGGCTCTTATAATACCACTCATCACATACACACCTCTTGTACTCTCTCTTGCTGACAAAACAAACATCTTGAAACTGCAGCGAATCCAGAACCGAGCATTGCGGTGGGTGCTGGGAACGAAGTGGGATGACTTCGCCACCAGTGAATCCTTACACAACAGGACTAGCACCCCTGCTCTGAACGTGTTCTGGAAAGAACTCAGTGATAGACAAATAGACCGACTTGAAACCTATCAAGACACATGGACAACCTTCCTAGACGAAACCATCAGACAGCCAGACAACAACCTAAATCTATTTCAATCTATTGATAATCCTGCACCTACTCCTCTATACGTCTAAAACTATCCCTCCTATCTAATTCCTAATTTCTACCCTGCCCTCTGCAGGGGTGGACCTTAAAAGACGTCCTTTGTACCCTCCAAAAGCCCCTGATAACCCCTATAAAATCAATGCATTCTGGGATAAAGCAGTACAAATAAGCAAACCAGCAATGACGTTTTGGTTGCCGCCCTATGGGAACAGTGTCGTGCCTCCCGAGCCAAGTCCAGTAATACATTGAGCAAATCAACACAGCAGATCATCACACCCAGGAACGCCTCCTCCTTCATGCCAACCAACGCTATGCTGCTGGGTTTAGCCCTGGCTCTTTCCCTTCAACTACTATTCTTCATCTATCCAAATCTCCATTTTTCACCCTTATGGGTCTTACCTGAGAGTATACCTACCTACCGTAACTGACTCTTGCGTTCTAACCCCGCAATGGTTTGTTTGTAAACGCGTTATTACGATTTCGTGAGTCATAGTGGTTTTAATTGTGGTAGTGGTGGTAGTTGTGGTAGTGATGGTAGCTGTGGTAGTGGTCGTAGTTGTGGTAGTGTTGGTAGGGGTGGTAGTGATGGTAGGGGTGGTAGTGATGGTAGAAGTGGTAGCTGTGGTAGTGATGGTAGATGTGGTAGTGATGGTTGTGGTGGTAGTTGTGGTAGTGGTGGTAGTTGTGGTAGTGGTGGCAGTTGTGGTGGGGTGGTAGTTGTGGTAGTGATGGTAGGGGTGGTAGTGATGGTAGGGGTGGTAGTGATGGTAGGGGTGGTAGTGATGGTAGGGGTGGTAGTTGTGGTAGTGATGGTAGTTGTGGTGGTAGTTGTGGTAGTGGTAGTAGTTGTTGTAGTGGTGGCAGTTGTGGTAGTGATGGTAGTTGTGGTAGTGATGGTAGTTGTTGTAGTGGTGGTAGTTGTGGTAATGATGGTAGTTGTGGTAGTGATGGTAGTTGTGGTAGTGATGGTAGTTATGGTAGTGATGGTAGTTGTGGTAGTGATGGTAGTTGTTGTAGTGGTGGTAGTTGTGGTAATGATGGTAGTTGTGGTAGTGATGGTAGTTGTGGTAGTGATGGTAGTTATGGTAGTGATGGTAGTTGTGGTAGTGATGGTAGTGGTGGTAGTTGTGGTAATGATGGTAGTTGTGGTAGTGATGGTAGTTGTGATAGTGATGATAGTTGTGGTAGTGATGGTAGTTGTGGTAGTGGTGGTAGTTGAGGTTGTGATGGTAGCTGTGGTAGTGGTGGTAGTGATGGTAGGGGTGGTAGTCGTGGTATTTATGTCTAGATAGTAATTAAGAGGCTTACTAGATGTTCTAACCTGGCGTGACAGCCGTCTAGAATGTATATGAAAATGGGAAAATAAAGAGACGACGTGTGAGTTATGACTGAAATTACTAGAGGCGCAGGAAGTCTGGTTCTTAAGAGTCAGCAAGTAGGGTGAGAGAGAGAGTGAGAGAGAGAGAGAGAGTAAGGAGAAGAGAAAGAGAGGAAGGGGACTGTGAAGATGAGTGGAAAGACTTTGGAGAGATGAAAGAAAAGGGGAGAGGAGAAAAATAGGGGTTGCATAAAGGAAGGATGTTGGTAGGGGTAGGGGGTACGTAGGGGGAAGGGAGGGGTGAGAGTTGAAGGGTAGACAAGGGGGAGGGAAGGGGATAGAGGGGTAGAAGGCGGCACTGCAAACGACCAATTTGTCAGCACAATTGACTGGGAATTGATAGCCAGGGATGGTTCATCTGCTGGCCTAATGGACTCCATTACCTCAATGGCACCTGAGATTGTTAAGAGACAGACCCAACCACCTCGTTTGTCTCCCCTGCCGCTTGTTAAGGCTTGTTATTACCCTTGGATGGGTTGCTTGGTTGGTAGGTTGCTTGGTAGATTGGTGGATGGCTTGCTTGGTAGATTGGTGGATGGGTTACTTGGTAGACGGTGGATGGCTTGGTTGGTAGACGGTGGATGGCTTGCTTGGTAGACGGTGGATGGCTTGGTTGGTAGACGGTGGATGGCTTGCTTGGTAGACGGTGGATGGCTTGCTTGGTAGACGGTGGATGGCTTGCTTGGTAGATGGTGGATGGATTGCTTGGGTGGTTGACTAGCTGGTGAGTTGGCTGGTTGACAATTCACAAATATTAACCAAGAATTTTCATGGAAAAATACTTCAGTTGACGTTTCGGTCCGTTATGGAACAACGTTTCGGTCCCCCGTGAACCATTAGCATTTCACGAGTGTGACCTAAAGTTTTAAACAATTCTTCTCCTAATTGCGGTTTGTGTGCTGAATCCCTGACAGATATGAGAGAATAATCTGTCAAGTAAGAATCAACACAGACGTTTTGAGAGGGATTCTTAGCACATAGAGATCAAGAATAAAGTTAAACTCTCAGAGCCCAAGAAAATCGTCTTTAACCTTAGAGGAACCCCCCAAAAAAATGTCCATAACTTCAAAGGAACCCAAGAAAATTGTCTTTAACATCAGAGGAGTCGAAGGAAATCGTCCATAACCTCAGAGGAACCCCCCAAAATTGTCCATAACTTCAAAGGAACACAAGAAAATTGTCTTTAACCAAAGAGAAGCCCAAGGAAATCGTCCATAACCTCAGAGGATCTCACGAAAATCCTCTATAACTTCAGAGGAATCCAAGAAACTTGTCTTTAACTCTGAAACCCCAAAAAAATTTCCATGACCCTGAGGAACCCAAGAAACTTGTCTTTAACTCTGAAACCCAAGAAATTTGTCCATGACTCTGATGAACCCAAGAAAATTGTCCTCGATTCTGAAGAACCCAAGAAAATTGTCTTCAACTCTGAGGAACCCAAGAAAATTGTCTTCTACTTTGAAGAACCCAAGAAACTTGTCTTAAACTCTGAGGAACCCAATAAAATTGTCTTCTACTCTGAGGAACCCAAGAAAATTGTCTTCTACTTTGAAGAACCCAAGAAACTTGTCTTCAACTCTGAGGAACCCAAGAAAATTGTCTTCTACTTTGAAGAACCCAAGAAACTTGTCTTAAACTCTGAGGAACCCAAGAAAATTGTCTTCTACTCTGAGGAACCCAAGAAAATTGTCTTCTACTTTGAAGAACCCAAGAAACTTGTCTTCAACTATGAGGAACCCAAGAAAATTGTCTTCTACTCTGAAGAACTCAAGGAAATCGTTCATAGGTGTGAGAGGCAGCAGAGTACAGCCTCTGGTCTTCGTCTTAACCAATAATAATAAAGCGTTCAATTAATACATACCAGTGACTGGCTGTGTCATGGTGGTCGTGGCTGACTGCTGATTAACTCTGGTAGTCAGCCTTTTTCTGCTCTCCTCTCCTCATTTTCTCTTCTTCTCCTTCTCCTTGTATTTTTGAGCAAGGGTTTTTACTGGGTTGGGTTAATTTACTGGGTTGGGTTAAGAGTTCCTAAGTTTGTTTACTAGCTAAGAGCTGCTACCTGCTCTCATTTCTTGTCTCTCTCTCTCTCTCTCTCTCTCTCTCTCTCTCTCTCTCTCTCTCTCTCTCTCTATCTATCTATCTATCTATCTATCTATCTCTCCCTACATCTCTATCTTCGTCCTTCTTATCATTTCCCTCTACCCTCACCCATCATCTCCCACACTCCCTTTATATACCTCCCAGCCTCCCACATCTGCCTCCCTCCCTCCCATTTTTGACTCCTCACACCTATAATTTGTCGAGAGACGGGGATTTATGGCGCTTCAAGATTATACATAATTTTCATAGTTTATAATAGAGTGTAGAGGCCGCTGGTGCAACATACAATCCCATGGACTAATAGTTGAGAGGCACGTGTTGCAAGCTTGGGTTTCAACTCTATCGACTTGGGTTTCAGTCGTATCTACCAGAGGAGAGTCATTAAGGCTGCATGTCACCTGTTAATGGTTTTCAATTGCCTACCCTTCAGTTTTTCCTTAACTAATTTCTAGTTGATAACAACCCAATTAGTGATTAGTTTCTCTAATAACTACCAGTAGTCGTGGGCACGAGGGCAATCGTTTTATATGCCCAACGACCCAACATTGTTTCCCTGGCAGTAGTTTGCAACTGAAACGACACGTTGGGACGACCAGCTGGGAAGGAACGACCAGTTTCAGCTGTCGATAGCATTTTTTTTTTTTGGTGGATGTGTGTGGGTTATTCAGAGCGAGAAAGGGTGGGTGGTGAATGATCCACACGGTTGGAGATGGATGACCCGCATTGATCCAGGTGGATGACCCGCATTGATCCAGGTGGATGACCCGCATTGATCCAGGTGGATGACTCACACTGATCGAGGTGGATGACCCACATTGATCCAGGTGGATGACCCACATTGATCGAAGTGGATGTAGCAATCATCTCTCACCGGAAGAAGGAGAAGAGAGAGAGATGGATGCAGCAACCAGTCAACTTATCTCACGCTGTAACAACCGAGCAGTCAATTTCTCCTTCAATTAACCTCCGCGAGGGACAAATTGGGGGTTAAATCCTCACTCATTTTCCACGTGCGGGGACTCCAACACCTCTCCAACACCCCTCCACCCCCTCTCTCCCCAACACACCTCCCTTCCACCTTTCCCAATACCCCTCTTATCCACCCCTCCCTTACACCCTATATCTCCCTCGCTAAAGCCCTCAACACCCCCTGATCTATTTGTAAAACAAAATGCAAACACTAGGATATTTTATTGTAAGTCTTTCAGTCGTGGAACCTCGGTCACTCCGACTGAATATGAAGGTAAGAAGACGTGAGGTTATATAGCCAGGGAATCGCTTGATCACCTTCAACTGCCTCTGCTAGATTACTACTGTTGGGCATCACCAGCTGCTGCTGATGCCACACTGTTTTTGACAGAGTTGTGTGTGCCCTGCTTCTAGTTACCACTAGTTCACCTATGACTATCACAACCCTCTACTACTATTAGTACTACTACTACTGGTTTTGCTGCTGCTAATGATACTGTTGCTGTCATTGCAACTATTATTACTACAATTGCTACTACTACTACTATTACTGTTATTACTACTACTACTGACTCAGTTGCCTCGTTGTCAACGGACAGTCCTGGTGTAGTAGCTGAATAAACATTAGGAATTTCTTGACATTAGATTGCCCCATCTATTGAATGCATATGACGGTCTTCATGGGTTTAATGAGGAATTAATTGAATGAGGTAGTAAAAGCAAGAATGCTTTTATAGTTCTGGATTCTTATTTATGATTTATGTACAGAGCTTTCTGTAAGATGGTTATGAAGAGGAGGCGGTGGGTGTGTCGTGGCTGGAATTCGAGGATGTAGTTAGCAGTTTAGGAAATATTATTATTGGTAATGGGAACAACCCTGTTATCTGCCTCACCAGTGGAAGAAATGATGGTGGGAAGCGTGTGGGAGAGGACCTGCTCACCAGTATAGCACAGCAACCGATAATATTAGGCATGAGGGAGGGATCCCTGTCATATGGGGCATTTTGTTGCAGAGAGGTGTGGGCAGTGAATGGTTGTTCACAGCTATTCGTGCTAACTGCTGTCTGGACAAGTACCGTAAGGGCATTGAATTATCATTTATTGATAACTGAGACCACTTCTACGGAAGGATGGGATGAATTTTGATCCAGGGCAGGTGCAGCAGTGTTAGTTCAGTCGAGGATACTGTTCCAGCAGTGTATTAAGCTTTAAACTGAAAAAGAAAGTTAGAAATATGAGTGTATGGGGGGAAAGGGGGGAGGAAGGAACTGTGATATTAATGATTTAGGTAGTAACAGTTATTAAGATTCTGACGTAATGGAAAACAGAAATGGCAGTTGTCTAGGAAATAAAACCAAACTCTCAGCAAATATCAAGCAAGACCGTGGAGACACCGGACGATAATAACATAAATAATAGAAAGGCAAAGATTCACACAAAAAAAAAGATACAAAAGAAAACTTTCTAAACATATACAAATCATCACAACACAAGAAACATTGTAAGAGTTGAGATTAATTGCAATTATTGATGTTGCAATAACTGACTCGGTTTAATTTGAGGAATCAGGACGCAGATGTTGAATACCATATTCAGGAGTTTAAGTTGTTCCATGTTGAAAGAAATAACTGGGACAGGAGGCAGTGTGTCTGAGTCCGAAAATAAAAAAAATGTTGAATCACTGAAAGAAAAGATACAGAATGTCTCTGGGTAGAAATCCTAGGGCATGAAAATTCGATTTTAGGTGTGATGTAGCGCCCCCCCCCCAAACATGGAAGGTGATCAGTGGAAACTTCTTGAGGACGAAATTGTTGAAGTTTTACATTATAATGTTGTAATTATCAAGTACTTTAGGTGTAGCCAAATTAACTGGCAATTGAAGACGACCAATGGCTTCTTAGAAGTAATAGTAATAATAGAATTACCAAAAAAATGTTAGGTAAATGGAGACAGATGAAACTAATGTGACATTTTACTGTGGCAACGTTTCTTTCTCCAGGAGCGAAACGTTGCCACAATAAAATATCGCATTAGTTGCATATGTGTCCATTTACGTAACATTTCTTAGAGGCAATCCAGTATTGATTATTTTTATGTAGTTCTTAACAGAAGCAACCAAAAGAAGTTGCTCGCTTGATCTAGTTTTGATAAACAAGGAGACTTCTAGTAAATAATCTAGAAATCACTGAAAAGTTTGGCTCAGATGACCACAGATCTGTTACCTAGAATAATAGCTCAGTGGGATGCCAAGGATAATGCAGTGAAGTTAATAGATGTTTCACTGTGCCGATTATAATGGACTTGGGTATCCCCTGTCTAGCAGTGACTGGGGTTACCTGTCTAGCAGTGACTGGGGTTACCTGTCTAGCAGTGACTGGGGTTACCTGTCTAGCAGTGACTGGGGTTACCTGTCTAGCAGTGACTGGGGTTACCTGTCTAGCAGTGACTGTGGTTACATGTCTAGCAGTGACTGGTGTTACATGTCTAGCAGTGACTGAGGTTACCTGTCTAGCAGTGACTGGGGTTACATGTCTAGCAGTGACTGGGGTTACATGTCTAGCAGTGACAGAGGTTACCTGTCTAGCAGTGACTGGGGTTACATGTCTAGCAGTGACTTGGGTTACATGTGTAGCAGTGACTGAGGTTACCTGTTTAGAAGTGACTGGGGTTACATGTCTAGCAGTGACTGGGGTTACCTGTCTATCAGTGACTGGTGTTACATGTCTAGCAGTGACTGAGGTTACCTGTCTAGCAGTGACTGGGGTTACCTGTCTAGCAGTGACTGGGGTTACATGTCTAGCAGTGACTGGGGTTACATGTCTAGCAGTGACTGGGGTTACATGTCTAGCAGTGACTGGGGTTACCTGTCTAGCAGTGACTGGGGTTACATGTCTAGCAGTGACTGGGGTTACATGTCTAGCAGTGACAGAGGTTACCTGTCTAGCAGTGACTGGGGTTACATGTCTAGCAGTGACTTGGGTTACATGTGTAGCAGTGACTGAGGTTACCTGTTTAGCAGTGACTGGGGTTACATGTCTAGCAGTGACTGGGGTTACATGTCTAGCAGTGACTGGGGTTACATGTCTAGCAGTGACTGAGGTTACCTGTCTAGCAGTGACTGAGGTTACATGTCTAGCAGTGACTGAGGTTACCTGTCTAGCAGTGACTGAGGTTACATGTCTAGCAGTGACTGAGGTTACCTGTCTAGCAGTGACTGAGGTTACCTGTCTAGCAGTGACTGAGGTTACATGTCTAGCAGTGACTGAGGTTACCTGTCTAGCAGTGACTGAGGTTACATGTCTAGCAGTGACTGAGGTTACCTGTCTGTTAATTCTGTCGACGAAATTTTTACAAATAATAATGACAAGAACTGTCAATATAACATTTCTATATAAACTGAACAAGCTGTCAATGTACATTTGTTCCCAGAGATCAAGTGTGTCAAATAAAAATCTTTCAAATTGATGAAAGGGAGTCTAAAATATTTGTCTGTTATGAAAGATGATAGGAAGTTACAGGCGCATCAAAATCGCTTTATGGACCAATGTGTTTGTATTAGATGTGTAAGAAACGTTCACTACCTGGCTGTCTTGGCCGTGGAAACGTTTCGCCAACCACCACTGCCGCTACTACCACCACCACCACCCCTACCACCTCCATCTTCACCACCACTCCTTCAATACCACTCTACTCTCCCCCACCACCCTACCCTCCACTACCCCTCCCTCCCCATCAACCCCCACCCTCAACCACGTGCTCCACCCTCTCAATCGAAGAAAACCCAGAATTTGCATAGCACCGTCTTGCGTTCTAACACATCCCCCTGGAGGTACTGGTTATGGGGGTGCTAGTGAGGGAGGGGCGGAGCTTGTAGTTATGGAGATGGAGGAAGGGGGATGGAGAGGGGGGATTGAGCAAGTCTCCGGTCAATTTCACCGTAATCAACCCGCGCTACGATCGCTCTACTCTCACATCAACTCACTCGACAAGCATCTCAGGAATCCCTCCAGACATTACTCTCTTGTGTATATATTAACCTGCCTCTGGCTCTGGTGGCTCCAGGCCTCTAGGCCCTCTGGTCGATAAGACCCACTCTCCTGTGGCTTTCCTGAGGGGTGGTGAGCCTAAGGGGATGGCGTGGGTTATCAGGCTCTTGCCCCCATGGGCCGGCCGCCGTGGGCCAGATGTTGGTAGTGATATTGGGGGGTAAAAAGTGTGATAATACACGGGATGGCCGCTAGATGGCATGATAGCAGCGGGGGGTGGGGGAGGGATAGGACTTGGGGGGTCCTGATTAACACGGTGGGAAAGGAATAAAGGAGGGGGAAGGAGGGCGAGGGGAGGGTGAGGAGAGAGGGTGATGAGGGAATGAGGGGTTCATCAGGTGTATTCACCAGTGTACATTGTACACTGACACCACTGGTAATTAACACCCACTGATGGTGTCAGTGTAAATTGTACACTGACACCACTGATAACACCACTGGTGGACAGAGAAGATATAATGGTGTTCGTTATAGCAGGAAGAACGTGGAGGGACTCCAGCTGCTCCAGAGTTTAACCAAACAACTCTTCTGGGGGAGCTTGTGGTCATCCCAAAACACTATTTTTGACACTTCTAGTTGAAGCAGTTGTAGTTTAGGTATAACTCAACCAGGTAGACAGAATCTTGGCACTGGGAGGTCAGGAGTGTCTTACTGCATTGCTCAGGGGAGAACTACCTTGTGTTGTGTGTTGATAAACTGGCTAGTGACAAAATTAGACTAGGCGGTTATTCTTAACAGTCCTATTTTCCAACGTACCAACCACACCAGTTGTAGTGGTTGGAGTAATGGAGGAGGTAATAGTATGAGAGATGGCGGCGGCGGTGGTGAGGACGGCGGCGGCGGGGACGGTGAGGACGACGTCGGCGGCGGCGGTGAGGACGACGGCGGCGGCGGCGGTGAGGACGACGGCGGCGGGGACGGTGGAGGAGGATAGGTCCAGTGGGGGAGGCATCCTCATAATGGCCAGAGTAATCCCAACGTCCTCTCATTACTTTCGCCGGCGTGTAATTACCCCCTCCTTCCTCCCCCTCCTCCTTCCTCCCCCACATCTCCCCTCCTCTCCCACACCTTCCCTCCTCCTACTCCTCTCCCCCACTAACAAAGAAGGTCGAAATCGGTACTGACCCTTCGTGGACCGACGAACATGTGAAGACAAGGCTCCAGGAAGGTGTTAGAGGGGTGGGAGGGAAGGGGAGAGATGGAGAAGGGAGGGAGGGGTACAGATGGAGGGGAGGGAGGGATTAGATGGGGGAGACAGCATTGTGTTTGCCCTGGTCTTAGTGATCCGTCATAAGCTATCATGGGAAGGCGTGTATGACATGATTTGGGACTGCTTCCCTTCTCTCTCATCCTCCTCCTCCTCTTTCGTCTCCCTCCTCATCCCACCCTCCTTCCTCACCCTCCCACCCTCCTCCCTCTACTTCTCTTCCTTGTTACCGGCTCCTTTCCACCAGGTAGGGAGACCTTACCATCCTCATATTTTAGTGGTGATAGAAGTGAATCTCTGCTGCTACTGTGTCGTTTGATGTCTGCTGTTTCATGTGTGTGGTTTGTTAACATAATCAGCTGAGGCGTCTGTTGACATAAATCAGCTGATGTAGAGTCTGTTTACACAAATAACCCGCACATAGAAGAGAGGAGCTTACAACGACGTTTCGGTCCGACTTGGACCATTTACAAAGTCACTGTGACTTTGTAAATGGTCCAAGTTGGACCGAAACGTCGTCGTAAGCTCCTCTCTTCTATGTGCGGGTTATTTGTGTATTGTTCCAGTCACGGTATTGTGCCTTTTTTTTGTTATTTAGAGTCTGTTTACATCAGTCAGCTAATGTGATAATTGCTTACCTGTAGAAAGAATAAAAAAAATGTCATACTACTGTGACGTTTCGGTCTAGAGCGGATCGAAGTTTCGTCTTGAGTTCCTTTCCTAACTACAGGTTTTTGTTTATGTGTCTGCTGGTTTAACTGGTGTGTGATCACTTACCAGTTCATCGTGAGGGGTTTATGACAATAAATATAAAGAGAGTATTTTTCCTAATTATTTGGAGCAGAAAGAAAACTAAATGTTGGTATAGTTAGGTAAATGCAAATAGTGACATTTTATTACAGTTGCATTGTATCGGTAATTCTATCATTATTACTAACATAGGTATTCAACATTAATGAGTAATGAGGCGGCCCGCTCCTCTTAGTTAGAGACATCATTTCACTGTTGTAAAGACAGATGGTTGACTCATCAAATCTGTCAAATCAGTTATTTTTACCTCGCTCAGTGGCTGCCTCTTGTCAGTTCGAGTGGCACAACTTTGTATCACGTTTCTGGTCCCTGGCGGTGGAGTTGAGAACTGGCGGTTTTCAACAACATGGCGGAGCGACGTTGCATCAATACTGTATGTATTGAAGTGTTGCAAGGCGCTATTTATCCAACTAATGCAGATGTTCTCCTCCCGGCAATTTTGAGGGATTTTTTAGGGATATCCAATGAGGAATTATATGGGATATCCCTCAATGGTTCATCGAGGATATTCATGAAGTTTGCAGTGGCCAGCGAATATGAGCGTGTGGTTGAAAAGTACCAGGAGCAGAGGATTGTCGTCAACACGGGATTAGAGGTACGGCTACGAGATGTGTCCTGGTTCTACACTTGGATAAGGATTCGAAATGTGTCATTTGATGCTTTGGACATGGATGTACTGGAGGTTTTCAGTCAATTTGGTGTCGTCCATGCAACCTCAGTGGGCCGGTGGGCCCAGGTGACTTATGCCAGCCTACCGGAAGGGTCATTTTCCTTAAAAATGATGCTTAGGCGACAAATACCTTCTTACATCATGATGGAAGAGTTCCGCCAGCAAGTCTATGTAACTTACGTGGGACAAGTAAGGATGTGTCGGTTGTGTGGATCGCCTGGACATGTGGCAGCCTCATGTGATCGACGGATGGGCCTGCAGAGACATTGCTCTGCTGATGGTGCGAGGAAGGATGATGTGGTGGTTGTGGAGGCTGTGGATGAGACGCCACGGGAGGATATGAGCACAGCGACAAGTGGTAAATGGAGTGAGATTGTTGGTAAGGAGGACGGTCGCATACTAACGTTGTCACAGGTGACTCAGGATGAGGAGCCGGAGGGGCCAGGGGTAGTGGCTCTGCCAGAAGGTTTGGACTTGGTTTTGTCTGAGCCACTTCTTGAGGATTTTCCACTGTTGATGGACAGTCCTGTGTGTGAGGACTCACAGCATGGTGTTGTGGACTCGGGATCAGATGGGAGGAGGGATGAGGGTGAGAAGAGTGTGATGAGTGCCTCCGAGAGTAGGCCTAGTCTTCAGGTCCAGGAGGTTGGTGTGGAAGTGCACTGGGAAGAGGGTTGTGAGGCTATGGAGGCTACGGGAGACTCCAGGAAAAGGCTTAGTGATATAGCAGAGGATGATGTCCTAACACCCGGGCAATAGGTGTGCAAGAATGCCTGGGTGGAGGTGACAAAAGGGGGACACGGGAATGTCAAGGGTGGAGAGGGAGGGACGAAAGGTAAAGCAGACGGGCCAGTGATTGGAGTGCCAGTGAAGAAGGACAGCATTGGTCAGGTCAAGTTGGTAGTGACGAGGAAGCTGAAGCATAGAGGAAAGCCCCCTGCATTCTTTTCAAGTGTCTCACAATGAATGTAAATGGCCTCCGAGCAGAGTTCAAATGTAAATGGGTTGAGGTGACACTGAGGCGTTTGAATGTGGATGTGTGTATATTACAGGAGCATAATTATAGGTTGGGGAGAGATTTGAAGTTAAATGGGTTTTCAGTTTATGCGGGTAGTGCGGGTAGTTTCAAGGAAGGGGTGGCTGTGGGAATCCATGTGACCAATCCCTTTCAGTTGTTGGATTGGGAAGAGGGGTGGGGTGGGAGGATGGTAAGGGTTAAGGGTTTATGGGGAATGACAGTGTGTGTATAGTGGGAGTTTATGTGCCGGCTATAAGTTGTAGAACAACTAAGGAAGAGTTTGTAAGAGAGGAGTTAATATATTTCTTACGAGGTCTGCCGGTGGTGACAATTATTGCGAGGGATTGGAACTGTGTGATGAGGAAGAAGGACGTGGAACTGAAAGGAGCGTAATGTGAGTTGGGGGTTTTGCGTGACGTTTTAGGTTCGGCAGGTGTTCGAGATGTGGTGGGGGGAGGAGGGTGGCAAATTGATCATACGTTCATACGTAGGGGTTATGCTGCATGGCTAGATTGCGTGTATATGTCGAGGGATATTATGGTAGAGAGTGTGGAATGCGTTGACGTTGGGTTTTCAGATCACAGGGGTGTGTTGGCAGTGTTCGGATGGGAGGGGGCTGTTAGAACGTATGTTAGTTATTGGAAGCTTAACGTGGGGTTGTTGCAGGGGGAACTGTGTAGGAGTTTTGAGAGGTGGTGGGTGGAGATGTGGAAGGATGGGAAGGGACGGGATGATGTGGTGGGCTTGTGGAATGGAGTTGTAAAAGTGGGTATTCAGGATTTTTATAAACGAGAAGGTCGAGAGCAGGCACGTCTGCGTTATGGCCTCCAGAGGTATTTGGAGGGACAGTTGAGGGATTGTTATGTGTGGGGGGTTACTTGCAGGAGGAAATAGAGGTTTTGAGGGGTCAGTTGAAAGACATACAGAGCGAGAGATTCCAGGCTATCAGAGTGAGGGCAGGCATAGAGGATGTGCTATGGGGGGACAAACCCTCCTTGACTGTTTTGCGGGGGGTTCAAAAGAGGAGACAGGGCATGACGTTGACGTCTTTGAAGGCGCATGAGGAGTTGGGAGGGTACAGTGAGGGACAGGTACTGTGGTTGACAGAGGGTATGAGCGGTTTTGTGGATGTATGGTTCCGGCAGTATCTAGCACAGAGGTTGGGGTAGGTGGAGGTTAATTCTTATTTGTGATAGTATATAACTGGCCTACACTTGTTTTCTTCACTAGAATTTTCCCATCATGGGTGAAACATTGGTGGATTTTATCATTATTCTCTCGCTTAAGTTTTCTGATTCTATATAAGAGGTTCTGACGTTTTTTGGTCAGACTTTCGTTTATATATACCTGTTTCCTGGCTGTAATAGATGATTTAATTAGATCTGTTTTCCTGTCATGTGTGGTGAATCTAATCATAACACTTTTTCTACCATGGGACCCTAGTAATCGTGCTTCTTTTATTTCTGTCACTGGTACATTAACTTTTATTTGATCTTTTATGATCTGTATGGTAATGTCTTTACTGTTTGCTTGGGTCATATCACTGGGAAAGAGTGGACTGTTCACTATTAATGCGTCTGTTAACTTATCTTACTCGGTTTTTTTCTCTTGTAGTACAAGGTAGTCATTAAACTGGTTATCCATGTTGTTCTTCCACTCCTTTACTGCTTCCTCAACCTTTGTATTTATAGATGTTATCTGTTCAGTGTGGCTATCAATGACAGTTTGGAGGGTTTTGCCAAAATCAGTCATTCCAGATGTTGTTAACTTTTGTTCAAGGCTAAGGATTTTGTTTTCAAGTTGAGTCATCCTGGTATCTTGTTGCAGAAGTGTTTTACGTTGGTCCATATTTTCATTAATTAATTTGATCATGTATGACTTTAGAGTATGTGGATCATTCGTCATACCTGAGAGATTATCTGGAGTGAAACCAGTGAAGGGGGAGCTTGCGGGGGAGGCAGCCATGTTTGTTGTTGGCACGTCGCACTGGGTGGTGGTGAGGGGGGTGGAGAGTGTACCGGCGTCCTGGGTAGACAAGTTGATTTGTAGATTTCTTGGTGTTTTTTTGCTGATATGGGAATGGGTCCTTCTGATGTTACGTCTCATTTTATCACAATAGTCGTAGGAGTTGATGTGACTAGGAGAAGCTGTAGAATGGTAAGCGTTTGTTTGGCAGCGGGGTGGTGCTTTGGGTTTGAGGGGCAGTCTTCCTTTAATCGTCAGTTTGTTTGGTTTGTCGGTCTCACTGCTGGTATTCTTGGGTCATTCTGGATGCTATGTTGGTTAGTGCAGTTTTGCTTGCAGCTAGGTCATCATAGGAGCATTGATACCTGGAGTTTACCTGGAGAGAATTCCAGGGGTCAACGCCCCTGCGGCCCGGTCTGTGACCAGGCTTCATGTTGGACCAGAGCCTGATCAACCAGGCTGTTACTGCTGGCCGCACGCAGTCCATCGTACGAACCACAGCCTGGCTGGTCAGGTACCGACTTTAGGTGCCTGTCCAGTGCCTGCTTGAAGACAGCCAGGGGTTTGTTGGTAATCCCCCTTATGTATGCTGGGAGGCAGTTGAACAATCTTGGGCCCCTGACACTTATTGTGTTGTCCTTCAACGTGCTAGTGGCACCCCTGCTTTTCATTGGGGGGATGTTACATCGCCTGCCGAGTCTTTTGCTTTCGTAGGGAGTGATTTTCGTGTGTAAGTTTGGTACTAATCCCTTTTCCACGTGTATTTAACAATGTGTGTCTCCCGCCTGCATTCTAGGGAGTACAGGTTTAGAAACTTCAAGCGTTCCCAGTAATTGAGGTGGTTTATCGCAGTTATGCGTGCCGTGAAGGTTCTCTGCACATTTTCAAGGTCAGCAATTTCACCTGCCTTGAAAGGTGCAGTTAGTGTGCAGCAATATTCCAGCCTAGATAGAACAAGCGATTTGTAAAGTGTCAACATGGGCTTTGCATTCCTGGTTTTGAAGGTTCTCATTATCCATCCTGTCATTTTTCTAGCAGATGCGATTGCTACGGTGTTATGGTCCTTGAAGGTGAGATCCTCTGACATGATCACTCCCAGGTCTTTGACATTAGTTTTTCGCTCTATTGTGTGGTTGGAATTAGTTTTGTACTCCGATGAGATTTTAATTTCCTCACGTTTTCCGTATCTGAGTAATTGAAATTTCTCATCATTGAACTTCATATTGTTTTCTGCAGCCCATTTAAAGATTTGGTTTATGTCTGCTTGGAGTCTTGCAGTGTCTTCAACGGTGGACACTGTCATACAGATTCGGGTGTCATCTGCAAAGGAAGACACGGCACTGTGGCTTATATCCCTGTCTATGTCCGATATGAGGATGAGGAACAGGATGGGAGCGAGTACTGTGCCTTGTGGAACAGAGCTTTTCACATTAGCTGCCTCAGACTTTACTCTGTTGACTACTACTCTTTGTGTTCTACTTGTTTGGAAATTATAGATCCATCTACCAACTTTTCCTGTTATTCCTTTATCACGCATTTTGTGTGCTATCACACCATGGTCACACTTGTCAAAGGCTTTTGCAAAGTCTGTGTATATAACATCTGCATTCTGTTTGTCCTCTAGAGCATCCAGGACCTTGTCATAGTGGTCCAGCAGTTGGGACAGACAGGAGCGACCTGCTCTAAACCCATGCTGCCCTGGGTTGTGTAATTGATGGTTATCTAGATGAGTGGCGATCTTGCTTCTTAGAACCCTTTCAAAGATTTTTATGATATGGGACGTTAGCGCTATTGGTCTGTAGTTCTTTGCCATTGCTTTACTGCCGCCTTTGTGGAGTGGGGCTATGTCTGTTGTTTTTAGTAACTGCGGGACGACCCCAGTGTCCATGCTCCCTCTCCATAGGATGTTAAAAGCACGTGATAAGGCCTACTTGCAGTTCTTGATGAACTGAGTCTGGGCCTGGAGCGGAGTGCATGGGCATGTCATTTATTGCCTTTTCGAAGTCATTTGGCGTCAGAGTGATGTCAGATAGGCATGCGTCTGTCAAGTTCTGTGGCACTCTCATAAAAAATTCATTTAGGTGTTCGATTTTCAGTCTGGTTAGCGGCTCGCTAAAAACTGAGTCATACTGGGACTCAAGTAACTCACTCATTTCCTTGCTGTCAGCTGTGTAGGACCCATCCCGTTTAGAGACAAACAATAGTCTTTCCACTCGTCAATTTGGCTGTCGTAAGGGTCGCTCCATGATCCTTCCCTTACTCCGTTTACATACCTATGTTTGTAATGCCTTTGCTATTAATCACTCAGTTATCACAGTCTTTTTTGATATTGAAACAGCATTTGATACTACTAGTAGATATAATATCTTGGCCCCAAGCTTATTCCTTAGGCCTAGTTTTAACATCTTGTCCCTAGCTCATTCCTTAGGCCTCCGGGGCAAAATGCCACTTTTCCTTAAAAGTTTCTGAGGGACATTTCTGTGCCTGGGTTGATAATCTGCTTTCCCCTTACTATATACAGGTTAACGGTGTCCCTCGGGATTGTGTCCTTAGTACCACTCTTTTTCTACTAGCTATTGATGATCTGTGTTCTCTTATCTAATATGTTGCCATCACTTTTTGTTGATGACTTTGCTATAGTTTGTGCAGGCACTAACTGTCGCCTAGTAGCAACCTCTGCAGAATGCTATCGACCGTGTTTCCCATTGGCAAACTATGCATGGTTTAAAATTTCTGGTACTAAAACGCACCAGATTACTTTTACTAGACGTTCTGTTGTCTTAAATACTCCGTTATACCTGTACGGTTCTGGTATCTCTGAACGTGATACGGTCAGATTTCTCGATCTTCTGTTTGATCGCCGACTGTCCTGGAAACCTCACATTATCTCCATGATATCAACTTGCCATAGCCAGTTGAACCCTTCTTAAATCCCAGATCGTCGAACTCTCCTTCGACTTTACTCATCCCTAATTTTATGTAAACTAGATTATGATGACCACATTTATTCTGTTGCCTCTCCCGTAACTTTCTAACCTTGATCCCATTCATCATCAGGATAATGTTTGTGTCTAGGCGTTTTTCGTTCCTCCCCGTCGAGAGCTTATACGGATGTTCCATCTTTGAGAGATAGCCGTGATGCCCATTGCCTCCAAATTTTATCCGCTCTAATAACCTTCACGATCTTTCTACATGCAGGATGGTAACGGACGTTAGTAGAGAACCATTGTTTGATCACCGCCCCTGTTTACTCTATCCCTTTTCTCTTCATATTCACTCACTCTTGGTTTCTCTTCAATTGCCCCTTTTATATGTTCATCTAACATCCAACTTTTCTCTTCAACCCCCCCCCTTCCCCATCCTGGGAGGTTCTGGCAGTTCAGGTCTGTTCTTCCCCACTGCTGTGCGTGAAAGCTCAAATATCAACAGCTGCTTCTCACTCCCTATTATACAAATGCTTGAACTCATATATACATCTCTCTATAAAAATTAATATCCTCTGGGGCTGTTCATTGACCTACGAAAAGCATTTGATACAGTCGACCACAATCTCCTACACCTAAAACTAAATCATTATGGCATCAGAGGACATTCCCTTGATTACCTAAAATCTTATCTTAACGACAGACACTTGTATGTATATGCAAATGGAGTCAACTCCGCTATCCAGCGTGTAGCTGTAGGAGTATCCCAGGGTAGTGTCCTAGGCCCACTCCTCTTTCTCGTCTACATTAATGATCTCCCCAACGCATCCCAATTACTTAAAACAGTTCTATTCGCAGATGACACTTCTTATGTCTACTCCCATTCAAACCCAACTATACTTAGAAACATTGTAAACAACGAGGTGCTAAAAATATGTACCTAGATGATGACCAACAAACTCACTCTCAACATAGACAAAACATACTTCATGCTGTTTGGCAACAGAGCCTTAAATATCCAGCTTAATATATCGATAAATGGTTCCCCTATATCAAGACACACTGAGGGTAAATTTCTAGGTCTTCTCCTAGACTGTAATCTTAAATTTCATTCCCATATCCAACAAAATTTCCAAATCAGTAGGAATCCTTTCCAAGATACGATACTATGTACCACATACAACACTCCTTACCCTATACCACTCTTTAATATATCCTTATCACACCTATGGTATTTGTGTCTGGGGATCAACCACAGCCAACAACCTTAAACCTTCAATAACCCAACAAAAAGCTGATGTGCGGTTGATTACCAGCTCCTGTGCTACACAGCACACCCCACCACTTTTCAAAAGCCTGAACTGGCTAAATATACGAGACATACACTCATATTATTGTGCCTTCTACATATACAGAACATTAAATTCAACTATAAACCCTCCACTAAAACTACTTCTTAACAGTTACAACAGAATGCAGTCACGATACAAATGCAATGCACATAAAAGGCCCGAAGATCTGGAACTCGCTACCGGAACCGGTAAAGGATCCCCTGACTACTTATAAATTTAGGACTTTGCTAAAAAATCATCTTATCTCTTTAACTCTCAATTCTAACCAAATCAACCAAAACAACTAACTAGTTATTTTATGAGGTCTCTATACTTTTAAACTTCTGCCAGTCCATGAAATATTACTGACTGAACCATTAATTGTAATATTTTTTATTATGTACAACTTCAAGATTATTATCCTTATAAACTTCCACCTTGACAACCTCGCATTAGTATTAAGAATAAATATGATTGTAATCAAGTAAACCACTTGTCTAGTTTTAAGTATAATTACTATGTACTATCATCTTGTCTAGTTTTAAGTAGTTACTATGTACTATCATCTTGTCTAGTTTTAAGTAGTTACTATGTACTATCATCTTGTCTAGTTTTAAGTAATTACTATGTACTATCATCTTGTCTAGTTTTAAGTAGCTACTATGTATTAGGATTAGTCTGGGTGAAATGCCCTGGCATGATAGTGGCTTTCTTTCTACTTAGCAAACCAAAATTGTAATTACATATTGTAACCTTTACAAGAAATAAACCTTTACTTTATTTTACTTTACTTTTTCTTAACCACTTCCGGTCTCTTTCTCTTGCCGTTGCAGTTTACACTGATGGTTCTAAATCTTCGGATGGTGTCGAGTTTGCTGCAGTGTTCCCAGACAGTGTTGTGCGAGGTCATTTATTAGACTCCGCATTTTCACAGCTGAACTGAATGCAATTCTCATGTTGATTATACGTAAAGCGTCTAGGCCTACCTCAACATTTAAGATAGTCTTAGACTGGCTATCAAAAACTTTAATTCCCCTCATTCCCTAGTACTTCGTATACAACATTGGTTGTGCCGCATTTCTTGCAAAAAAAAAAAAAAAAGAATATTCTGCTGGGTCTTTGGCCATGTGGGTGTTGAGGGCAACAAGGATGCGGACTCTGAGGCGCGGCCAGCGGTACATGAATAACAAAAAAGGCACAATACCGTGACTGGAACAATACACACACAACCCGCACATATAAAAAGAGAGGAGCTTACGACGACGTTTCGGTCCGACTTGGACCATTAACAAAGTCACACTAACACACAGAACAGGTGGAAGGGGTATATATAGGCAGGCAGACAGGGGAGGGCACAAGAGAGTGTGGTAATAATGGAGGTAGTAGTAGAAGTGGTAGTAGAAGTAGTAGTGGAGTCAGTCATATTCTAGGAAAGGAGCACTGCAATGAAGCTGGCGGCCCACATGGGTTGGACAAGAACACAGAGGGAGGAAAAGGCGAATAAAATAAAGAACAAAAACAAGGCAAAAGAAAGGAAAGAAAACCCAAGGAGAAAAAGGAGAAGGGGGAAGAGATGAAAGGGGAAGGAATAAGGTTAAGTCACGGGTGTTCTGAAGTTTGAAGCATTTAACAATGTAATGAGAGAGGAAAGCATCAACAGAGACAAAGCCAGGGCTAAGATTCATACAGGGAAAGTTGTGTATAAGGGAGGATTCAACCAGGCGGCGACTATGAAAGTTAGACGTAGGGTAAACAGTTTTAGCAGAAGACCAATCAATAGGATGACTGTGATCTCTGACATGACAGAAAAGAGCATTATTAGTGTCGGCAAGCCTAACACTATTTTTGTGCTCCCTGAGTCTGTCAGAAAGAGATCGGCCAGTTTCTCCGAAGTACTGAAGAGGACAGGAGGAGCAAGAAATAGAGTAGACACCAGGAGAATCTGTAGAGGGAGGGGAGGTATGAACTAGATTAGTGCGAAGAGTGTTAGTCTGGCGAAAGGTAAGTTTGATGTCTAAAGAACGGAGAGAGTTGCTGAGATTAGAGAGACCAGAGATGTAGGGAAGGCAGAGGACTGGAGAGTTCACAGGAGTAGAGGGTTTAGGAGAGAAGAAAGTCCGTTTGGCACGAGAGAAAGCAGAGTCTATGAAATGTGAAGGGTAGCCAAGGCGGGAAAATGAATTATGAAGAGTGGAAATTTCTGCTTCAAGGAACTGAGGATCACAAATGCGGAGAGCACGGAGAAAGAGGGAGATAAGAACACTTTTCTTGACAGAGGAGGCATGATAAGAGAAGTAATGAATGTACATGCCACTGTCTTGTGCCCTCCCCTGTCTGCCTGCCTATATATACCCCTTCCACCTGTTCTATGTGTTAGTGTGACTTTGTAAATGGTCCAAGTCGGACCGAAACGTCGTCGTAAGCTCCTCTCTTTTTATATGTGCGGGTTGTGTGTGTAGCGGTACATGACCTGCGGCGCGGCCAGCGGTACATGACCTTCACGTTCCACATAGGGGTATTCCATTCTGTTGTTCTGTAATCTCTAACCACCTTCACATCCGTTTTGGAATAACATTGGTCTGAGTTGATCCATAACAAATTATATTCTATAAAGCCGTGTTTAGGATTTTGGTCTTCCATTAATCATCAAAGTCGTGGTTGGGAAACTGCTTTCCTGTCTTCACACTGGGCACACAAGTCTCACTCATGGGTATCATGGAGAGGCACCCAGTTCCACTCTGAGAATTGTCAGGTTCTAATTTCAATTTGCCATATTCTATCAGACTGTCCTGTCTACCAGAGAAAATGTACAATTTACCTCGGATGTCGTTACCGCTCTAACACCTTACTTTATCTTCCCTCCTCGCTGACGGCCCCGCCTTTGACACTGACTCCCTCTTTGACTTTTTGAGAACAACTGATTTATTACACAAACTTTGATAATACTTCCTTTAGCACTTCACACCGATATTACTAACTTTACCTCTGATATACTCTCCACCCTCGCTAGTCTTTGATCAAGCACCCTACCCTGCAGTACTCACCTATTTGTGGTTGCAGGGGTCGAGTCATAGCTCCTGGCCCCGCCTCTTCACTGATTGCTACTAGGTCCTCTTTCTCCCTGCTCCATGAGCTTTATCAAACCTCCTCTTAAAACTATGTATAGTTCCTGCCTCCACTACGTCGCTTTCTAGGCTATTCCACTTCCTGACAACTCTATGACTGAAGAAATACTTCCTAACATCTCTTTGACTCATAGGAGTCTTCAACTTCCAATTGGTGACCCCTTGTTTCTGTGTCCCCTCTCTGGAACATGTATGACCTTTGTGGGTTTAGCTACTAGGTCCTCTTTCTCCCTGCTCCATGAGCTTTATCAAACCTCCTCTTTAAAACTATGTATAGTTCCTGCCTCCACTACGTCGCTTTCTAGGCTATTCCACTTCCTGACAACTCTATGACTGAAGAAATACTTCCTAACATCTCTTTGACTCATAGGAGTCTTCAACTTCCAATTGTGACCCCTTGTTTCTGTGTCCCCTCTCTGGAACATGTATGACCTTTGTGGGTTTAGCACTTAGGGTACGGGAATAAATTCTTAGGTAGTGGTGGTTTTGATAAGGACTTGCCTTGTATGGGCCAGTAGGCCTTCTGCAGTGTTCCTCCATTCTTATGTTCTTATAATAATAATCCCTTCTGGATAGCCACGCTGAGGCTATGTAATTTATGGAAATACAACTTAGCTAGCAAATTGTTCACACATAAATATCTAGACAGTATTGCGTGAATAACTTTATTATAAAATATTTCATGTAGTTTCTGTTACACTCACTGATATTAAACTGGTAGAGGTGAACCTTGCTGACGTGGTTCAGCGGTTACAATACTCACCTTTATAGGCTTTTATCCAAGTGAAATAACCCTTAACTATGAATTATAGCATGATTTATTTTATTATTGTAATAAAGATTTAGGTGTTAATTTACGTAAAGTTTTTTGTAAGGATACAATGATAAGTTTATATCTTTAATCTGATAACAGCTATTATATTCGTTTACGCCCACCCTACGTACACAGTCTGATGGATCTAAATCAAAATTTATTGAAGGCACAAGCGGTAAATGCAAGATTGTAACTTGTTTTATTAGGAATAAGAAAAATAATCCATTGCAGCTAGGGTAACGAGAAAAGAAAATACCTGCACTGGGAGGAAGGTGAGAGTGACGAGGAATGAAGTGGTCCAGTTCACTAAGGTGACCAGGCTGGCTGATGCTTCCTTCACCTCTGGAGAGAACAGTTCACCTGGGGTACACAAAGGTGTGTCAAACATTCTGGAGAGAACAGTTCACCTGGGGTACACAAAGGTGTGTCAAACATTCTGGAGAGAACAGTTCACCTGGGGTACACAAAGGTGTATCAAACATAAAAAAAAAATGAAAATACAACTAATATTTTATATCTTTATTTCATTCACATCAGTCTTCACAAACATGTAAAGTAGAACGTAATGCCCCGGCATTGTAAATACACATTGTAACCTTGCAAAAAAATAGAATCTTTATTTTTTTAAATGAAAACATTGTAAAATTTTACTGTACCCACCAGGTATACCCTCCAGGTATACCCTCCAGGTATATCCTCCAGGTATTCCCTCCAGGTATACCCTCCAGGTATTCCCTCCAGGTATACCCTCCACACAGTATGTTTCAAATGAGAAACAACTTTAATTAATGCTAAATGCAGTGCACATTTAAAGGAAATTTATCTGGGTAGATAAGGAGTGGTGTTTTATATGTACATCTCTATCATTTAAATGACAGAGATAAGTAGTGGAATATAAAAAAATAACATATTTATATCCCCGAAGGGGTACCATTAAGAGGTTGTCTCAATTCTTTTTATTCTTTATCCAACTTTTTTCTTTAATTTCCCTCATAACTCAAGAACGCCTAACCACAATGCCTTCTAATCTTCAACACGTGTACGGTAAAAGGGAATCAAATTCTTGAAATAACTGTCTTCTCCACGTGCCCTATGACCGAAGGTACTGAATCTATTCCCAGCATCCCGAATAGCCCGGATAACTTCCTAAACCCTCAGTGGCGTAACTTTAGACGTTAAAAAAAATGGTGCTCCAAAAACTGACGATGGCAAAGAAGGAAACTGAAATGTTTAGGTGAAAATTTGATGATTTTATGTATAAAATAGTATGAAATTTTTTTAATCCTGTTAAATCACGTTAAATAATTTTCAGTTTACTTCTAAACGGCTTCAAAATTTAATGCATCTGAGAGTCAGGATAGTACGTATTATAAGTCATATTTGGTGATGTCGTAAAATAGTAAAAAAAAAAAAAATCTTGGACTTTGTGGAATCCGTCCAATAACCGGAGATTACACATCTGATTGGCTTCAAATTTCCCCCGTTAGTGTGGTTTCCTGAACACAAAGCTCATGTTGCCATTGGGTGCTATAAATCCCAGTTTTCCAATTTTTGTGAATAAATTGGGTAAATCGTTTATTATTCAATAAGTAAACAATTCTTTTCATTGGTTTGAAAATATTATTGTCGATGCTCTGTGTGAAGGATGATGTCCCATGAGTTTAGAGCGATTACCTACAAATTTGACATTATATAGTGAAACAGTTAAAAGACTTGGAATTGATGTAATTAGATCAATTACTCCAGAATGGTTATTCTGATCCGCTTCAAACTTTTACCATTGGTGAGGTGCGTAAATTTGAATTTGTCAGTCTAATTAACGAAATTGTTTTCTCTGCAATAGCTAGGGAATGTCTCTTATAATCAACTTCAAACCCTAAATGCAGATGTATCTTAATAGGAAATATTTTTTATTAATTTTAAACTGTGTAATGTCATTTTGCCATTTTTGGATAATTTTATGAAGTTGAATTTTTTTTTTTAAATTAAAGAGTGTAAACTAGAAGAAATCTGAGGTTTTAACGTGGGAAGACTTTCCAATTTTTCGGAAAATTCTCAGCAACATTTTCGTTTCCTTTCTCATAAATTTTCGTATATTGCTCAAGAACTCCTTATTGGATCAGCTTCAAAATTTAGAACTTGTGTAATGTATCCTGACCAACATCCCTGAGACTATTTGCATGTAATAATATTGGTAGAATTACCGACAATATGTTAAGTAAAAGGACACAAATGCAACTATGTAATGTGACATTTTATTGTGGCAACGTTTCGCTCTCCAGGAGCTTTGTTATGTGTGAGTGACCTGTGTGGGTGACCTGTGTGAGTGACCTGTGTGAGTGACCTGTGTGAGTGACCTGTGTGAGTGACCTGTGTGGGTGACCTGTGTGAGTGACCTGTGTGAGTGACCTTTGTGAGTGACCTGTGTGAGTGACCTGTGTGAGTGACCTGTGGGTGACCTGTGTGAGTGACCTGTGTGAGTGACCTGTGTGAGTGACCTGTGTGAGTGACCTGTGTGAGTGACCTGTGTAAGTGACCTGTGTGGGTGACCTGTGTGAGTGACCTGTGTGAGTGACCTGTGTGAGTGACCTGTGTGGGTGACCTGTGTGAGTGACCTGTGTGAGTGACCTGTGTGGGTGACCTGTGTGAGTGACCTGTGTGAGTGACCTGTGTGGGTGACCTGTGTGAGTGACCTGTGTGAGTGACCTGTGTGAGTGACCTGTGTGGGTGACCTGTGTGAGTGACCTGTGTGAGTGACCTGTGTGGGTGACCTGTGTGGGTGACCTGTGCACAATGTTTCCGTGTGGCAGGTGGACACAGGATCCTCTTCCTCCGCTTCAAACTCCCCACAATTGTGTGTCTTACTTGGAAGAAGGTTGTTACATTAAGTAGGTTGCCTTGATGCTAGTGAGGAGTTCTTGATCCAAGTAACAGGACTTATCTTCCCCTTGCTCGAATCGAATTTGAAAGCCTCCCATTCCACAGGAGCTATATGATCCATGCGGGTTTAGTGCTTTCCTCTGATTAAAATGTAAGAATTGTGAGCTGAATCAATCTTCAATTGCTGACGCATCCGACTAAATGGATGGAACATTTCATGGGTTTAGGCTGTGTAGGCACAAATTTTGATAGATTCTGTGCATCAACTGGACTTTGTTGTCTTCAAATGAAACAATCTCTTGAAGTTAATCTGCGTAAATTATCCTCTGCAAATTTAATTTATTAAATTGGTTTCTATGGAAAAAATTGGGAGAATGTTTCTTCCAATCAGAAATATGTCACAGTATTTGACTTTATTTGGTTCTCAATGTTTAAATCAACTTAATGTTCTTTTATGTACCTATACCATCTGTATATAGGCAGTGCATAGGCAGGTACATTTGTGGGTAGTAGGTTGGTAGACAGCAACCACCCAGGGAGGTACTACCGTCCTGTGGTAGTAGGTTGGTAGACAGTAACTACCCAGGGAGGTACTACCGTCCTGTGGTAGTAGGTTGGTAGACAGTAACCACCCAGGGAGGTACTACCGTCCTGTGGTAGTAGGTTGGTAGACAGTAACCACCCAGGGAGGTACTACCGTCCTGTGGTAGAAGGTTGGTAGACAGTAACCACCCAGGGAGGTACTACCGTCCTGTGGTAGAAGGTTGGTAGACAGTAACCACCCAGGGAGGTACTACCGTCCTGTGGTAGAAGGTTGGTAGACAGTAACCACCAGGGAGGTACTACCGTCCTGTGGTAGAAGGTTGGTAGACAGTAACCACCCAGGGAGGTACTACCGTCCTATGGTAGTAGGTTGGTAGACAGTAACCACCCAGGGAGGTAATACCGTCCTGTGGTAGTAGGTTGGTAGACAGCAACCACCCAGGGAGGTACTACCGTCCTGTGGTAGTAGGTTGGTAGAGAGTAACCACCCAGGGAGGTACTACCGTCCTGTGGTAGTAGGTTGGTAGACAGTAACCACCCAGGGAGGTACTACAGTCCTGTGGTAGTAGGTTGGTAGACAGTAACCACCCAGGGAGGTACTACCGTCCTGTGGTAGAAGGTTGGTAGACAGTAACCACCCAGGGAGGTACTACCGTCCTGTGGTAGAAGGTTGGTAGACAGTAACCACCCAGGGAGGTACTACCGTCCTGTGGTAGAAGGTTGGTAGACAGTAACCACCCAGGGAGGTACTACCGTCCTGTGGTAGTAAATTGGTAGACAGTAACCACCCAGGGAGGTACTACCGTCCTGTGGTAGAAGGTTGGTAGACAGTAACCACCCAGGGAGGTACTACCGTCCTGTGGTAGAAGGTTGGTAGACAGTAACCACCCAGATTCTTGTGAAACGGAAACCTGTAGCTGTTGTACACAATGGTAGGACTGCTGGTGTCTTTTATGACTGTCTCATAAACACGCCAGAAAACTGCTACGTCTTGCTACTTCTACTTACACTTAGGCACACTACATATACACTCATATGTATACACACCGATCTGATTTTTCGGCTATTTTTCTAAATAGTTCTTGCTCTTTTATTTTCTCTCATCACCATGGGGAAGTGGAAAAGAATCTTTCCACCATAAACCATGCGTGTGATAGGAGATAAGATAAGATAAGATTTCTTAGGATTTTTAACCCCGGAGGGTTAGCCACCCAGGATAACCCAAGAAAGTAAGTGTGTCATCGAGGACTGTCTGTCTTATTTCCATTGGGGTCCTCAATCTTGTCCCCCAGGATGCGACCCACACCAGTCGACTAACACCCAGGTACCTATTTGCTGCTAGGTGAACAGGACAACAGGTGTAAGGAAACACGTCGAAATATTTCCACCCCGTCGGGAATCGAACAAAGGCCCTCCGTGTGTGAAGCGAGAGCTTTAGCCACCAGGCCACCGGGCCACTAAAATGCCGGGAGCAATGGGCTAGTAACTCCTTCTCCTGTATAAATTACTAAAAAAGACAAGAATAAAAACTTGTTAAAACTGGGATGTTAGAATGTGCGTAGATGTTGTGCAGATCATAAGAAAAACATGATTGCCAATGTTATGAATGAAAAGAAGTTGGATATTCTAGTTCTAAGCAAAACAAAGCTGAAGGGGGTACCTGGAGTTTACCTGGAGAGGGTTTCGGGGGTCAACGCCCCCGCGGCTCGGTCTGAGACCAGGCCTCATGGTGGATCAGGGTCTGATCAACCAGGCTGTTACTGCTGGCCGCAAGCAAACTGACCTGGTTGGTCAGGTACTGACTTTAGGTGCCTGTCCAGTGCCTTCTTGAAGACAGCCAGGGGTCTATTGGTAATCCACCTTATAAGAACAAAAGAATGGAGGAACACTGCAGAAGGCCTACTGGCCAATACAAGGCAGGTCTTTATCAAAACCACCCCTACCCAAAACTACCCAAGAATTTACTCCAGTACCCACGACACCCATCAAACCCAGCCCGTCCCACTCATATATTTGTCAAATCTCTTTTTAAAGCTACCCAAGGTCCTAGCCTCGATCACCATACTCGGAAGACCGTTCCACGTATCAACAACTCTGTTCGAAAACCAGTACTTACCTATGTCCTTTCTAAATCTAAATTAATCCAACTTGAATCCATTATTTCTGGTTCTTACCTGGTTCGACACCCTCAGTACTTTATTAATATCACCTTTGTTTATGCCAATCATCCACTTATTCACTTCGATGATATCTCCCCTCATTCTACGTCTCTCCAGAGAGTGGAGATTCAAGGCTCTAAGCCTATCTTCATACAGGAGATTCCTTATACAGTAAATAATTTTAGTCATTCTTCTCTGTATGTTCTCCAATGAGTCTATATATATTCTGTAGTAAGGAGGCTAAAACTGAGCGGTATAATCAAAATAAGGCATCACTAGTGATGTATGCTGGGAGGCAGTTGATCAGTCTTGGGCCCCTGACACTTATTGTGTTGTCTTTCAATGAACTCATTGGGCCCCTGCTTTTCATTGCAGGAATCTTACATCTCCTGCCGAGTCTTTTGCTTTCATAGGGAGTGATTTTCATGTGCAAGTTTGGTACTAATCCCTCTAGGATTTTCCAAGTGTGTATTATCATGTATCTCTCTCGCCTCCGTTCCAGGGAATACAGATCAAGGACCTTAAACCGTTCCCAGTAATTTAGGTGCATTATCGTACTTATGTGTGCTATGAAAGTTCTGTGTACACTCTCCAGGTCAGCAATGTCGCCAGCCTTGAAGGAAGCCGTTAGTGTACAGTACTATTCCAGCCTAGAGAGAACAAGCGATTTGAAGATAATCATCTTGTGCTTGGCTTCCCTAGTTTTGAAGGTTCTCATAATCCATCCTATCATTTTCCTAGCAGATGCAGTAGATACACTGTTGTGCTCATTGAAGGCGCGATCCTCTGACATTATCACTCCCAGGTCCTTCACATTACTTTCTCGCTCTATTGTATGGTTAGAGTTCGTCATGTACCTGGAGTCTACCTGGAGAGAATTCCAGGGGTCAACGCCCCCGCGGCCCGGTCCGTGACCAGGCCTCTTGTTGGACCAGAGCCTGATCAACCAGGCTGTTACTGCTGGCCGCACGCAGTCCAACGTACGAACCACAGCCCGGCTGATCAGGTACCGACTTGAGGTGCCTGTCCAGTGCCTGCTTGAAGACAGCCAGGGGCTTGTTGGTAATCCCCCTGATGTATGCTGGGAGGCAGTTGAACAATCTTGGGCCCCTCACACTTATTGTGTTGTCCCTCAACGTGCTAGTGGCACCCCTGCTCTTCATTGGGGGAATGTTACATCGCCTGCCGAGTCTTTTGCTTTCGTAGGGAGTGATTTTTGTGTGCAAGTTTGGTACTAAGCCCTCGAGAATTTTCCATGTGTATATAATAATGTATCTTTCCCGCCTGCGTTCTAGAGAGTACAGGTTTAGGAACTTCAAGCGTTCCCAGTAGTTGAGGTGGTTTATCGCTGTTATGCGTGCCGTGAAGGTTCTCTGCACATTTTCAAGGTCAGCAATTTCACCCGCCTTGAAAGGTGCAGTTAGTGTGCAGCAATATTCCAGCCTAGATAGAACAAGCGATCTGTAAAGTGTCAACATGGGCTTGGCATCCCTGGTTTTGAAGGTTCTCATTATCCATCCTGTCATTTTTCGAGCAGATGCAATTGCTACATTGTTATGGTCCTTGAAGGTGAGATCCTCTGACATGAACACTCCCAGGTCTTTGACATTAGTTTTTCGCTCTATTGTGTGGTTGGAATTAGTTTTGTACTCCGATGAGATTTTAATTTCTTCACGTTTTCCGTATCTGAGTAATTTAAATTTCTCATCATTGAACTTCATATTGTTTTCTGCAGCCCTGATATATTTTTAATTTCCTCAAGTTTTCCATATCTGAGTAGTTGAAATTTCTCCTCATTGAACTTCATATTGTTTTGAGTGGCTTATTGGAAGATTTGGTTTATGTCCGCTTGGAGTCTTGCGGTGTCTTCGATGGAGGTCATTGCCATAGAAATCCGGGTGTCATCCACAAATGAAGACACGGAGCTATGGCTTACATCTGTGTCTATGTCAGATATGAGGATGAGGAATAGACTGGGAGCGAGTACTGTGCCTTGTGGAACAGAGCTTTTCACCACAGCTGCCTCGGACTTTTCTCTGTTTACTATTACTCTTTGTGTTCTATTTGTCAGGAAGTTATAGATCCATCTACCAACTTTTCCTGTTATTCCCTTATCACGCATTTTGTGCGCTATTACACCATGGTCACACTTGTCGAAAGCCTGTGTATACTACATCTGTATTTTGTTTATCCTCTACGGCATCCAGGACCTTGTTATAGTGGTCCAGTAGCTGGGATAGGCAGGAGCGACTTGCTCTAAACCCGTGTTGCCCTGGGTTGTGCAATAGATGGGTATCTAGGTGGTAGGCAATCTTGCTTCTCAGAACCCTCTCAAAGATTTTTATGATATGGGATGTTAGTGCTATCGGTCTGTAGTACTTTGCAATTGCTTTACTGCCACCTTTGTAGAGTGGGGCTATGTCTATTGTTTTTAGTGAGTGTGGGATGACCCCTGTGTCCATACTCCTTCTCCATAGAATGCTGAAGGCACGTGTCAGGGGCTTCTTGCAATTCTTGATGAACACGGAGTTCCATGAGTCTGGGCCTGGGGCAGAGTGCATGGACATGTCATTTATTGCCTTTTCAAAGTCTTGTGGAGTTATGATAATATCCGAGATTTTTGAGATGACCAAATTTTGGGTTTCGTTCATAAAAAATTCATTTGGATTGTCGACCCTTAGTCTGGGCAGCGGCTCACTGAACACTGAGTCGTATTGGGACTTTAGTATCTCACTCATTTCTTGGCTTTCATCTGTGTATATCTCGCCTAAGCAGGGCCCAGTATTTTGTTTTTTCTCAATTTCTTTTATGACTTTGAGTTCTTCCTGCGATTCTTGTCTCCTGTAATTTTCCTTCAGCTTAAGTTCAATAGTTGCAATTTCATTGACCAGTGCCTCCCTTCGTATTTCAGATATATTGGCCCCTCTCAGCAGCTCTGTGACTCTTCGCCTTCGTCTGTATAGGGAGCGTCTCTCTCTTTCTAGTTTGCATCTTCTCTTTCTTTTTCTTAATGGAATGTGTCTTGAGCAGATCTCAAGAACCACAGAGTTCATT
Source organism: Cherax destructor (assembly GCA_009830355.1). Classification (NCBI taxonomy): domain Eukaryota; kingdom Metazoa; phylum Arthropoda; class Malacostraca; order Decapoda; family Parastacidae; genus Cherax; species Cherax destructor. Next base: position 35,921 of record WNWK01007273.1, on the reverse strand, counting down.
TTTTCTAGGCAAATGTTCGGATCCGTGTTGTTTAGGATATCTTCCCAGCTTGTTTCATTTAGGACATGGTTGACTTGATCCCATTGTATGTTTTTCTAATTGAAATTGAATTTTGTGAAGAGACCTTCATGACTGATCACAAGAGGACTCGGGTTATAACAAACTGGAATATATTTCTCGGATTGCTCAGCGACCGACATGTATCTAGTTATTGATTTATTTGTTAACTATTATGTACATTGCTAAAATTATAAAAGAAAAACATGATTTATAAGCAGGGTTCCCCAAAGTGGTCAATATCGATGGGACTATTGAAGGGGGCCGATAAATGACTAGGGGGTCAGTAAATGTCTGAGGACGTGCTTTGCATTGTGTATCTGTGACCTTCCACCCTCTCCCTTGTCTCTCTCATCTCTCCTGTAAGGGAAGGATATACGTATGTGTAATTATTCCTGTTCATTTCCCATACTGAGCATACTCCATCACCTCAAACTCAACACCCACAATGATAGCAATGGTGACAAAAAAGTGATTGTTGGGAATTTACTATATATTCAGCACTGTAATATCCATAATAGCACCCACATGACAACAGAAGGGTGCAGCTCCCCTTCCTGTAACTTATTTCACCCAGAAATGCGTCACTCGTCACTCCATGAAAGAAAATGCCACAACACATACTGCCAGGCACATCATCTAAAGGGGACAAGAAGACACAGACCAGCCAGACTATGGGAAACAAAAGAAGGGAGCCATAACCAGGAAGGAAAAAAGACTGGCAAGAAATGACAGAAATCTTACACAAACTGGAGCAGAGGCACGGTCATTGGTCTCCACTCTAGATCAACAGATACTAAGAAGCAACATCGCAAACCACCTAGATACCCATCAATTACACAACCCAGGGCAACACGGGTTTAGAGCATGTCGCTCCTGCCTGTCCAAGCTACTGGACCACTATAACAAGGTCCTGGACGCTATAGAGGATAAACAAAATGCAGATGTAGTACACAGGATTTGCAAAAGCCTTCGATAAGTGTGACCATGGTGTAATAGCGCACAAAATGCGTGATAAGGGAATAACAGGAAAAGTTGGTAGATGGATCTATAACTTCCTGACAAATAGAACACAAAGAGTAATAGTAAACAGAGAAAAGTCCGAGGCAGCTGTGGTGAAAAGTTCTGTTCCACAAGGCACAGTAATCTCTCCCATCTTATTCCTCATCCTCATTTCTGACATAGACAGAGATGTAAGCCATAGCTCCGTGTCTTCCTTTGTGGATGACACCCGAATTGTCATGAGTGTCCTCCATCGAAGACACCGCAAGACTCCAAGCGGACTTCAACTAAATCTTCAAATGGGCCACTCAAAACAATATGAAGTTCAATAAAGAAAAAAATCAACTACTCATATATGGAAAACTTGAGGAAATTAAAACTGTATCAAGGTATACAACCAATTCTAACCATACAATAGAGCGAAAAAGTATTGTGAAGGACCTGAGAGTGATAATGTCAGAGGATCTCGCCTTCAAAGACCACAACAATGTATCTATCGCATATGCTAGGAAAATGATAGGATGGATAATGAGAACCTTCAAAACTAGGAACGCTAAACCCATGACGATTCACTTCAAATCCCTTGTTCTCTCTAGTCTGGAATTCTGCTGTACACTAACGGCCTCCTTCAAGGCAGGCGAAATTGTTGACCTGGAGAGTGTACAAAAAACTTTCACGGCACACATAACTACGATAAGGCACCTAAATTACTGGGAACGGTTGAAATCGCTTGATTTGTATTCCCTGGAAGGCAGACGAGAGATATATGATAATATATACTTGGAAAATCCTAGAGGGATTACTACCAAACTTGCACACGAAAATCACTCCCTGTGAAAGCAAAAGACTCAGCAGGAGATGCAACATTCCCCCAATGAAAAGCAGGGGTGCCACGAGTACACTGAAAGACAACACAATAAGTGTCCGGGGCCCAAGAATGTTCAACTGCCTCCCAGCATACGTAAGGAGGATTACCAATAGACTCCTGGCTGTCTTCAAGAAGGCACTGAACAGGCACCTAAAGCCAGTACCTAACCAACCAGGCTGTGGTTCGTAGGTTAGTTTGCGTGCGGCCAGCAGTAACAGCCTTGTTGATCAGACCCTGATCCACCACAAGGCCTGCTCTCAGACCGAAACTCTCTCCAGGTATACTCCAGGTATTGTAAAAATTCTGATACTTTTCTCTGAAAAATGATTTATTACATAACATTGAAACAATACTAGTGAACACTTGTACCTTAAACGAAAGATTCGTCGTTCATTTTCACTTATAAAACGAATAAAAAGTTGACTTTTGAAAACTGTATTCAGTTTTCCGTTCCCTATACCGGAGTAAATACCGTGGGAGATGATCCCCCCGCGGCCACACCCCTAATTTTCACCCTGCTAGTCTTTGCAAACATATACATTATATGAAAGTTTATCTGTGGCAGCTGTGGCAGCTGTGGCAGACTACTACAAAAGTGAAGTATAGTTTTTATTTTTTTTTTGCAGTTTCATTTAGGAAATATAAGTTTGTACTGAGAAAAAGTCATTATGAAAATAAATATGAGCCAAAGTCTATTTTTCCAACCTATTTTAATCGTTCCAAAGCATTACCACTTTGGTAGAATGATTTTTTTTTATGTTAAGATCCCTTTGTGATATGTACAATATATACACATATATATATCAATAATCAAAGAGTAATGAACACTTGTCAATGCTCATTAATAACCCACATGGACAGAGAAACTCAGTTTATTACGGTCAAACTGGGAAAAGATTTGAACTAAGATTATAACAACATAAATATAGCATTAGAGCTGCACAAGAATCTATTGCTCCATTTATTCATGTGAAAGATTTTAACCATCCAATATATTTTGAAAAGGCCAAGAAAGTTGTATCAAGCAGGTCTATGGTTTAGAGAAATATAAGTGAATCAAGCTTCATAAAAAATAGTTCTTATTTCAATATGAATATTGTTTCAGGATTATACAAATTAGATTAATTTATAATTAATAAAATTTGGGAAGAACTTAAGCAATGTTTCACAACTCCTTGACCATCCCATCATAATGGGATGGTTGTAATGTCGGATGTGACCATGAGGTAATATCTCAGCCTTATAAGGCTTCTGCTGTTCTATTATTTTTACAGGTCATTGAAAATGTGAGAAATAACATTGTGGTTGTTTTGGACATTGTGATATCACCTTTTTTTAATGTGATCTTATTGTTCTAAAAAGCAAGATCGCCACTCATCTAGATACCCAACAGTTACACAACCCAGGGCAACATGTGTTTAGATCAGGTTGCTCCTGACTGTCCTAACTACTGGACCACTATGACAAGGTCCTGGATGCTCTAGAAGAAAAACAAATGACAGATGTAGAAAAAAAGAGAGTAGCTTACGACGACGTTTCGGTCCGACTTTTTTTTATATGTGCGGGTTGTGTGTGTATTGTTCCAGTCACGGTATTGTGCCTTTTTTTGTTATTTATTGACAGATGTAGTATACACAGACTTTGCAAAAGCCTCTGATGTCAGTAGCATTACTATGTACTACTTGTGTAGAATACATAAATAATCCCAGGTACTTTATGGATAGGCTTCCTTACTAGCTATGACATCACAAAATCCGTCACGTGTGAACCGTAGGCCTCAGTGTTCCCTCTCAGTTCAACGCTAGGCTAAGACTAGGCAAGGCAAGGGCTTCTCATCAACTCTCTTAATTATAAGCCTCCAAGACATCCAACATGCGTATTTCTTACTCCAGTATCTCCTCACGAACCCCCACGACAAATAGTGCCAGCGGTGTAGGCGTGATTTTGGAGATTAAGCAGATTTAAGGAGATTATTTCTAGCAAGCCAGACGGTAGTAGGTTGGTAGACAGCAACCACCCAGGGAGGTACCACCGTCCTACCAAATGAGTGTGAAACTTAAGCGTGTAATTGTTTTGCATGATGGTAGGATTGCTGGTGTTTTTTCTGTCTCATAAACATGCAAGGTTGCAGGTATGTCCTGCTAATTCTACTTACACTTAGGTAACATTACACATGCATGTACAATCATATATATACTAACCCCTCTGGGTTTTTCTTCTAGTTTTCTTCCTAGTTCTTGTTCTTCTTTATTTCTGCTTATCTCCATGGGGAAGTGGAACAGAATTCTTCCTCCGTAAGCTATGCGTGTCGTAAGAAGCGACTAAATGCCGGGAGCAATGGGCTAGTAACCCCTTCTCCTGTATAAATTACTATAAACAAGATAAGGAAAAACTTCATAAAATTGGGATGTTTGAATGTGCGTGGATGTAGTGCAGATGATAAGAAAGAGATGATTGCTAATGTTATGAATGAAAAGAAGTTGGATGTCCTAGCCCTAAGCGAAACAAAGCTGAAGGGGGTAGGCGAGTTTCAGTGGGGAGAAATAAATGGGATTAAGTCAGGAGTATCTGAGAGAGTTAGAGCTAAGGAAGGGGTAGCAATAATGTTGAAGGATCAGTTATGGAGATAGAAGAGGGAACGTGAATGTATAAATTCAAGGATTATGTGGATTAAAATAAGGGTCGGATGTGAAAAGTGGGTCATAATATGTGCGTATGCACCTGGAGAAGAGAGGAGTGTAGAGGACAGAGAGAGATTTTGGGAGATGTTAAGCGAGTGTGTAGGAACCTTTGAGCCAAGTGAGAGAGTAATCGTGGTAGGGGACCTAAATGCTAAACTAGGAGAAGCGTTTAGAGAGGGTGTGGTAGGTAAGTTTGGGGTACCAGTTGCAAATGATAATGAGGAGCATTTGATTGAACTTTGTATAGAAAGGCATTTGGTTATAGGTAGCACATATTTTAAGAAAAAGAGGATAAATAAGTATACAAGATATGATGTAGGGCAGAATGACAGTAGTTTGTTGGACTACATATTGGTAGATAAAAGACTGTAGGGTATACTTCAGGATGTACATGTTTATAGAGGGGCCACAGATATATCAGATCACTTTTTAGTTGTAGCTACAGTGAGAGTAAAAGGTAGAGGGGATACTAGAAGAATGGAAACAGCAAGTAAGAGAGAAGTGAAGATTTATAAACTAAAGGAGGAGGCGGTTAGGGTGAGATATAAACAACTGTTGGAGGACAGATGGGCTAGTGAAAGTATAGGCAGTGGGGTAGAAGACGTATGGGGTAAGTATAAGAATATAGTGTTAGAGTGTTCAGCAGAAGTTTGTGGTTACAGAAAAGTGGGTGCAGGAGGGAAGAAGAGCGATTGGTGGAATGATGATGTAAAGAGAGTAGTAAGAGAGAAAAAGTTAGCATATGAGAGGTTTTTACAAAGTAGAAGTGATACAAGGAGGGAGGAGTATATGGAGAGAAAAAGAGAGGTTAAAAGAGTGGTGAAGCAATGTAAAAAGAGAGCAGATGAGAGAGTGGGTGAGATGTTATCAGCAAATTTTGTTGAAAATAAGAAAAAGTTTTGGAATGAGATTAATAAGTTGAGGAAGCCTAGAGAACAAATGGATTTGACAGTTAAAAATAGGAGAGGAGAGTTATTAAATGGAGAGTTAGAGGTATAGGGAATATGGAGAGAATATTTTGAGGAACTGTTAAATGTTGATGAAGATAGGGAAGATGTGATTTCGTGTATAGGGCAGGGAGGAATAACATCTTATAGGAGTGAAGAAGAACCAGTTCGTGAGGCAGTGAGTAGAATGAAAGGGGGTAAAGCAGCTGGGATTGATGGGATGAAGATAGAAATGTTAAAGGCAGGTGGGGATATAGTTTTAGAGTGGTTAGTGTTTTTATTTAATAAATGTATGGAAGAGGGTAAAAATTATAAGGGAATAAGTCTGTAGAGTATACCTGGTAAAGTGTATGGTAGAGTTATTATTGAAAGAATTAGGATTAAGACAGAGAGCAGGATAGCAGATGAACAAGGAGGCTTTAGGAAGGGTAGGGGGTGTGTAGACCAAGTGTTTGCAGTGAAACATATAGGTGAACAATATTTAGATAAGGGTAAAGAGGTTTTTGTGGCATTTATGGATTTGAAAAAGGCATATGATAGGGTGGATATGGGGCCAATGTGGCAGATGTTCCAAATGTATGGAATAGGAGGTAGGTTATTGAAAGCGGTGAAAAGTTGTTTTTACGAGGACAGTGAGGCTCAGGTTAGAGTATGTAGGCGAGAGGGAGTTTATTTCCCAGTAAAAGTAGGCCTTAGAGAGGGATGTGTGATGTCCCTGTGGTTGTTCAATATATTTATAGATGGAGTTGTAAGAGAAGTGAATGCTCGGGTGATGGCAAGAGGTGTGGGGTTAAAAGATAAAGAATCTAACACAAAGTGGGAGTTGTCACAGTTGCTCTTTGCTGATGACACTGTGCTTTTGGGGGATTCTGAAGAGAAGTTGCAGAGCTTGGTGGATGAGTTTGGTAGGGTATGTAAAAGAAGGAAATTAAAAGTGAATATAGGAAAGAGTAAGGTGATGAGGATAACAAAAAAAATAGATAACGGAAGATTGGATATCAGATTGTAGGGAGAGAGTATGGAGGAGGTGAATGTGTTCAGATATTTGGGAGTGGATGTGTCAGCAGATGGGTATATGAAGAATGAGGTGAATCATAGAATTAACGAGGGAAAAAAGGTGAGTGGTGCACTGAGGAGCTTGTGGAGACAGAGAAATTTATCCATGAAAGCAAAGAGGGGAATGTATGAGAGTATAGTTATACCAACACTCTTGTATGGGTGTGAGACATGGGTTGTGAATTTTGCAACAAGGAGAAGGCTGGAGGCAGTGGAGATGTCATGTCTGAGGCAATGTGTGGTGTGAATATAATGCAAAGAATCCGTAGTTTGGAGATTAGGAGGTGTGGGATTACCTAAACTATTATCCAGAGAGCTGAGGAGGGGTTATTGAGATGGTTTGGACATGTAGAGAGGGTGGAACGAAATAGAATGACTTCGAGAGTGTATAAATCTGTAGTGGAGGGAAGGCGGGGTAGGGGTCGGCCTAGAAAAGGTTGGATTGAGGGAGTAAAGGAGGTTTTGTGTGCGAGGGGCTTGGACTTCCAGCAAGCGTGCGTGAGCGTGTTAGATAGGAGCGAATGGAGACAAATGGTTTTTAGGACTTGACGTGCTGTTGGAGTGTAGGCAAGGTAACATTTATGAAGGGTTTCAGGGAAACCGGCAGGCCGGACTTGATTCCTGGAGATGGGAAGTACAGTGCTGGCACTCTGAAGGAGGGGTGTTAATGTTGCAGTTTTGTTGCTGTAGTGTAAGCACGCCTCTGGCAAGTCAGTGATGGAGTGAATGATGATGAAAGTTTTTCTTTGTCAGGCCACCCTGCCTTGGTGGGAAACGGCCGATGTGTTAATAAAAAAAAAAACCAGACGGGACATTGTGTGTGACCACGTGGAGACCTAGAGAGACGACGCGACCTACAAGAAGCCAGCATTCTCCAGCCTTGTCTACAGAGCTTCCTGGTTAGTTGTTTCATGCCTTATTTGCTTATTTGCTAACCTACGAGGAGTTGATCTGGGTTTTGCAAATTAAGCCAAGCCTCACCCAGCCTGATTAAGCCAGTCATCCAGCCTGCTTCATTACTGCTGTGTGCATAGTTGCAAGCATGAAAGCCATCCCAGCTTAGCCAATGTCGAGGGTTTAAGCCAGCTTAACAACCCAGCTGAGAGAGAAGTAAGCCAAGCAAGATCCTCTTTGAAGTTATTGTTTCCTTGGATGGTACCACTCTGAGCTACCAGTGAGACGCTGGTCAGAGTGATAATCACCATCCCTGTGGTAAAATTGTGGCTTATCAAGCCACCCAAGCTTAGTATCACATGAATTCTTGGTGTGGAGTACCAGCCAATGAGCGCAGGAAGTCAGCTGTCGTTTCACTCTCAACCACCCGCCACCACCCACACAAAGCCTGACGCCACCGACCACGTGTGCCATTCATCTACCCATTTATCAGGTTCTATCATCCTTATTTTACTGCCTGCACACCGGGTCAAAAGATATATTTCAACTGAGTGCCACCTTTACAAAGCCTAGGTGTGTAGGTCACCGGGTATATGCGCCACCCCATACCTCCCTCCTCTACCTGACCTCTTCGAATTTTCAGTCAAGTACATTATAGAGAAATATTTTCATATAGAGACATTTGCATGTGTTGAGATATTTTCTAAATCTACGGTGTTATTTTTTTGTGTTATTCAGAGACTCTTGTGTCTTAGTGTATAATGTTTATTCCTTACTTCTGTGTTCCATTTGACTCGTTGATCTGCAATTATAATTATTTCCAGTGCCGTGTTATCGTTCATTTTTGTGTTCATTATTTTATGTATGTTGTTATTTGTCTATTGTGTGCAGTATTTTGCTCATTTCTCTGTCATTCACTCCATGTTAACTGTTTATTTTTTTTATTATCTGTGTTCTTTAAGTGTTGTGCAATCTACCTTATTTTATTATTGTGTAGAATTAATTATTTTTCTTCTATATTGATTCATTTTTCACTGCATTTTCCCTGTGTTTTCCTGCTAATTCTCTGTTGATTCATTCACTACTCTTTCTCCAGTGTGCTAACTTACCATTTTAATTCTGTGTGCACCGTTAATTTTGTGTTAAATATTTTATGTATGCAGTGTCTCATTTGTTTGAAGTTTTGCAGACTGTAGTACCATATCTTGTTGTTAAGGTAGTGAGTGAACTCTTGATGTTTTATTTGTATTTCCGGCAACTTTGTAAGTGTTCTGTATCTTGTATCATTTTGAATCATATTGTTGATATTTCTTGAACAAATTCACTCTCAGTGTAATTTTTAAAGTGAACTATTATCATGGCTCTGTTTTGAGTAATTTGTTTTGCCTAATTGAAATTAAGAGTTAAAGTGTTCAAACCAGTTATTTCTTGCTATTTTTATATTCTTTCTAAGCTATATTTTCTCTGTGTGCAATTTCTATTGATACATTGACTAATTGCAAATTATTTTAATTGTGCAATTTGTTTGTTCTGCTATGATTATTTTTCTTTTCATAATTTTATACTGTTATTTTTGTGCCTTATTTTTCAGTAATTAATAGCATTTTTAAAAGATGATACATTGTAATTCAGTGCAATATTCTCAGTATATTACAGTATATTATTTTATTTGTGTTTATTATTGCATAATATTTTTGTGTTTTATGTTTGTGCCATCTTTAGAAAATTTGTTTCCCACCATATTTCAAATTGCATACAATTTATTGATCATATTTTATTATTTTTACATTGACCTATAATTTTATTATGAAATTTCTTTATTGAATTGCAAGTAAAGACAGCTGATTTTTTAAATTTATTCAGATTACAGTAATATTTACACTTTCTTAAATTTTCAAAGTATTTGCTAATTTTTGCCAAGTAAACTTCAGTGAGTTTTCTTTTATCATTCAATGTGTCTTATAAATTTTTATTTGCTTGTGCAGAGTTAGTTAAGCAGCTTTAATTTGAATTTAAGTTAACTTTGTGTCATATTCTTTTCTTTTGTTAGTCTTTGCTTTCAACGTCTTCGTGTAATTTCTTTAAAATCATGTCTGTACCTTTGAGCAATGCCTTAGTGAATAACATCAGTCAGGCCAATGTTGTACCTGTGCTAAATTCAAATGGTCCCTTACCGACTGAAAGAACACAACAGACCCCGAGACAATATAGTTTTTCTCGTGACCCTCTTGATGCTTTGCCCTTATTTGATGGCAATGTGAATAATCTAGAAACATGGTTTACTGCCGTCCGTTCTAGAGCTAATGCACTGGTGGAAGACACTCCATCAGAAGAAAGTATTATTAGGATTGCAAAAGAAAGTCTTGCTCGTTCGCCAGCTGCTGTGAATATCGTTAACCTTCTTACAGAGTGTGACTTTAAGAATTTTACTAAGTGGTCAGAATATGAGAATTTGATCCGTTCTTTTTTTGTACCAGTGAGATTCTGATCCGTATATCGGCCTTAAGAAATAGTAACTGCAACACCTATGCCAGGTGAATCCTTATGTGACTTTGCGATTCGCTTATCAAAAGTCTTGTCATCATTCATTAGAGCAGTACAATCTTCAGATTTTATATCTGAAGAGGATTAAAACCGCAGAGTTTGGTAAATTGGCAGCTTTTGGAGCTATCAAGGAATTAATGCCACCTTCTTCCTTGTATGCTTATAACTCCAACCCTCCATCTGTGAATATGGAACCGCTAGCAGTCCTTGTTCATGCACGTGCCATGTGTGTTCCTGATACTTTTTCATGCATAAAACCTACATTAACTACTTCTATGAATCCTTCAGCACCACCCTTGTTTGTGTAACAACAAAAAGTCCTGATAAAGTCAGTCACGTCAGTCGTCCAAGGCCAGTGAAACGAGTAGTCGTTCTCCTCGAAGTGCTCACAGTGCATTCAGTAACCTTAGCACTAGAACTTGTTATAACTGTGGTTACCGAGGTCATAATGCAGTAAATTGTACAAGTGGTCAAAGTAAAATGTGTCGTATTGACGATAACTCTCAATCCAACCTGCCGTACTGCACTTTCTATAGAATACATGGACTTGATATGTCTGAGAATAATGCTCTCTACAATCATAGGTACTATAGATCCTTCCGTGGCCATTCCTACCACAGAACCAGGAGATTCAATAGAGGTCTTGGTTCTCAAAATAACCAGAACCAGTCTCGTTCTTCAAATTTGGGGGAATGTTAGCGCCCCAGTCAAACCGTCCAGTGGTGACAGCAGGTGATAATGAATACTCCATCCCCGTTCACAATTCCTTGATGCCTTATGCAGTGTCGAGGAAGACAGTCTCGTTGATGATGTTGCTTCACATGTCTTAAATGAAGATAATTTTGGGGATGCAGTGGAACAAACCTTCTCTGATGACGACCCTCCTTGTATGCACATTAATTCCAATGCAACAATAGGTCCCTTGGTACAAGCATCTGTTCGAAATGCACCCATTCTAGTGTTCATGGACTCTGCTGTGCAAGTCAACATTATCAGGTCTAGTTTGTTTAATTAAGGATAAGCATTTACGCCATATCCTTCTTGTAGAACCAAATCGAGTGTCCTTCCTTAGTGGTGTGGCTGGTTATAACCTGGGTATCCGAGGTCAGACTTCCCTCGCCTTCCCTCCTTCCTTGTTGTCGAACAGATTAGTTTCCCTGGGGATCTTCTACTGGTATTTGCTTCCATGAGAGATTTACCATTGAGCTTGATCCTTACTGATAGCATGCCCAAACTGACGACTTGATTGTATCATTTTAGGGTTACCAGCTTGGTTCCGAGATCTCTCATACTGCTGCAGAGTACGAAGTTCGGATTAAGTCCTTACAGTCCTGTACATTTTCCAGTAGTGTAACCAAGTGATCAGGCACTAGTAATTCTGTCATTCCTGTCTGTGATTCAATTCTTACAACTTCAGGCACGCAAGATAGTGTACAGTTGCCTCAGGTGTCAGAGGAACTTTAGACAACCTTGGGTACTGAGCCAATCCCTGCGTTGACTGCTAGTTCAAGTGGTAATTCCTCCACACGGCATGCCTTGTCAGAAAACGACTACTTGAAACTAGTAATGCCATCTCTTGTTGATGTCACAGGCCATCTGCAAAAAGACGTTTCTTTCGTGGGTAGTGCACTCACTAGAGTGTCTGTCATTGTCCCTCATGTTCCAAATGGTGATAACATCCTAGTTGACAGTGATTCTTGCAAGGAAGTGGGTTTGTTTGTTGGGCCATCATTGTATGTTGTACGAGATAATAAAATCCATTTCTTCCTTGCTAATACTTCTGGTCACAGTATTCGCCTCAGAGTGAACACCACCATTGTTGACCTTGTTCACTACCCTTACCTTGTTCATGTAAAGGATGAGCTGTCACCTGACTAGGAGGAGAAAGACTTAGCTCCCTCTGATTTCTCAGACGAGGTCAAGCGTTTGTTGCATCGCTTGAACAAACGTCATAGAGCCATTGCTTTACCAGGTGAGAAGATGGGTATAACGAAACTATTGTCCCATCATATCCCACTTGAACCTGGTACCTGTATCTGCATACAGAATGCCTCATTCACAAGTTGCTGTCGCAGAAGAACTGATAAATAAGATGCTTAATGATGGTGTTAATGCACCTAGTAATTCACCCTGGAATGCACCCTTGATCCTTGTACCTAAGAAGGACGGTACTTGGCGCCCAGTGATTGACTTTAGGAAGTTGAATGCAAAAACAATTCCAGATCATTTCCCACTTCTTGTACTTGGTGACCTTTTACACAATATTGAACATAACAAAGTCGTTTCGACCCTGGACTTGTTACAAGGATTTTGACAAGTCCCTCTTCACGAGAACAGTCAAGAGCTAACTGCATTTTCCACTCCTACAGGTCATTATCATTTCCTCAGAATGACCTTCGGTTTATGCTCCTCACTTATCACCTTCTTGAGGCTCATGACGAATATATTAGAGGTCTCATAGGTAATGTGCTCATGGTGTACTTAGATGATGTAATTGTCATGTCCGAAGAATGGAGACACACCTGAAAAGACTCGATTTGGTACTTGGTAAGCTTGAAGAAACCAATTTAAAGATCAAACTGTCTAAATGTAAATTTTTCAAATCAGAAATCAAGTGTCTTGGTCACATAGTCACTCTGTTATGCAGGTTTCTGCATGACATGAAAATATACGTAAATATATAGATATTGGAGAAGTGTGCCATAAATTTCATAAACGAGAACTTAATAATAATGTATAACCTTTAGATAAATGTAAACAATAATTTTATAAATATGCTATGCACTTTGTGAGTAATGTAAAGTAATTTAAGCTGTGAAATAAGGAAATCCAGCTAGGGATTTATTTTCCAAATGTTTGTGGTGAGCGGGGTGGCGTCGCTTGGGAGACACATGTGACGGCATGGGTGAGTGGCTGGCGAAACGGAGCCTAGTTTCAGCTAAGTTTGTGATGTTGTATTCCCTTTTTGTGTAGCTAACTCAAGCCATAGGCACTTTTATGGTGAGCCAGTACACACCCTGGGCTCGGACATGGTCGGGGCTCGGAAAGAAGAGTGTTAACTGAGGAAATAGGAGGAGATGGGTTCTGGATGAGGGTAGCGGTGGCTGGGCCGACCCCATTGGGACGCTGTTGTGTTTTTGAAGTGACGATCCGGCCGCCCTATCCGTCCTGTACTGTTATTGAGGGGTTTGGCTCATTGAAATGTGAAGAGGTGTGTTTGGAATGTATATATTTTTAATCTAAGGAAAAAAATGTATTTTTGTATAAGTAGGAATTTTTGTGTGAACCTTCTGATACCTTAACCCATTGGAGCACTAAACAATGGTTTAATATCAGCTTTTTCTATGGGGATACACCTGGGAGGCCTAGTTTTACAGGTGATTTGTGTAACTTTTACCCTTTTCCCTTAGACAAGGCATTAGACCTCAGGTAATCCCAATTTTTGCGTAACATGGGGGCCTGTGTATGGGAGAATTATCAAATTTTGTGATAATTCAAGTTTGCAACCTGGAAAGTCAATAATTATACTTTATTGGGTTGGTTAGAGGAAGGATTCACTAGAAAATACCTACACTAAAATGTTGCATTACTTTGCAGGTGTAGTACACTCAGGTTACTACTAGGTTTTGTGTGAAATAGGTCTGATTTTTTTTAGTGTTATTAGTAACCATAATTTTTTTGACCTTTGCAGGTGCATTATTGCTGATTTTTATTATTAATACCAGTATTTTGGGGAACAATTTGCCTTAGCAGGTGCAATAACCCCAGGTTTTACTTGCTTTGTTTGCAGTATTGCTGATTTTTAAGGGTATTAATAATACACTTTTTTGGTCCATAATTTACCTATGCAGGTGCAATATTGCTGGTTTTATTGTTATTAATAACTAATTTTTTTTTGAGATATTTTTCCTTGGCAGGTGAAATAGCTCCATTTTTCTGCCAGGTTTTGTGTGCTATCCTGTTTAATTTTGGGGAGTTACATGATAATTACTCCTTGTGTATATTATAATAATTTAGTGTTGGTGCTTTACTGTGTGATTTATTATTTTATATAACTTGTGGTAGATAGCAAGTGTTTGTGCTACTATTTCCCAAAATGTCTCACAGTGGTGACAGCTGGGGATGATGTGGGTGATGGAGGAAACCCTGGGTTAGGTTCCACTGTTAGGGACCTGGATAAGGAAGCAGAACTTATGAGGTTGAAATTAGCCATAATTGAGCAACAAAAAGACCTGTTAAGGATTGAACGTTCCAAGATCCTGGTACAGCAAGAGTTAGAAAGGTTGAGGGAAAACCACAAACACGAGTGTAAATGTTTTTCATTTGGACAAAGCCATAAAATTTGTACCCAGGTTCCTAGAGAAAGACCTAGACCAGTTTTTTCTCTTATTTGAAAGTACGGCTAAATCCCAAGATTGGCCGGAAACGGAATGGGCAACATTGGCTCGTACCCAACTAGTTGGTAAAGGTTTACAGGCAGTTAGTTCTCTAGAGGGACCAGACTTTTCTGATTATAAGAAACTGAAGGAGGTAGTTTTATTGGCTTATCAAATTTTGCCAGAAAGGTATCGGCAGAAGTTTAGAGGGCTTAAATTTCAGGCAGGGCAGTCTTTAGTAGATTATGGGACAGAGAAGATGTCACTTTTAGACAGGTGGTGGCGCTCCAAAGAGGTGGTTGACAGTTATGAGGGAGTGCGTACCTTAACCTTGCTAGAGGATCTTTTGAGAAATGTTCCTCCTGACCTTAAGGCATATCTTGAGGAGAAGGATCCGGATGATTTTAAGTCTGCTTTAGAGCTGGGTGATAGATTTTTTGCTAACCAAAAATTTGGTAGTAATTATCACCCACAACCTACTAATAATGGTAAGTTTTCTCCATCTACCAGTAGGAATAAGAAATTTCAGAAGTTTAAGCCACTTGATTTCCAGCCAAATACCCACCAGAGTTTTAATAAGCCTAATTTTCCAGTACCTACCCAGGAAAGTTTTAAGTCCAGAGCCACTGGTCCAGGACTCCAGGGAACAGGTAGGACGAGCAAAACATTCGCAATGCCTAAGCTTGATCAAAAGTTTTTTGGTCCATATCGAGTTGTCAAACATGTCAGTGGCAATAAGTATAAAGTTCAAGAAATCAGTACTGGTCAGTATAAGGAATCGCACTTAGATCATATGAAGTCAGTATGTGATGATGACGAGGTTCCTAACATCCAGACATATGCGACAGATTCTGACAATCCTCCTGACTCAGTACCCTCTTCCTCTAACAACCAGACAGACGAACAACCAAATTGTCGTTATTCCTTACATACACGACAAGTAATGAGGAATCCCCAAGTTTTAGTTGTAAATACCAATTTGGATCATCCCCAACCACAGAACGTGTTAGCCATTGCTACAGAATTTGACCCTCCTAGAGATGATGACCACTCTGCATATGCAAATTTCACCCTAGCAGATTTGGGGTTAAATGTAAATAATCTCTATAGATAGATAATATAGTCTAGAGAGTGTTTCCATTGTGTGTTTACTATATCAACTTAATATATGTTCAAAATTTCATTTTTTTGTGTTCACGAATTCTGAGAATTAACAGTAAAAGACTTGTGTGCATGAAGTCTGCCTTTTCTGTTAAAAACTTTCTTCTTTGTAAATATTTCCTCAGAATACGTAGATCACATGAATACAGATCGATCGATCGATCGATCTTCTCTATTTTTATCTCAATCTCTTTTGTTGTACTACACCATCATTGCTTCTATCAATTACCATGCAGTGTGATATAATTTGTAATGCATTACAATTAGTTATCATCCTTAAGTATAGTTCTTAAGTTCAACTGTTGTGTACATTGCCAGTGTATAGAATCAGCCCAGAGCCATAATGCCTACAGTCTATAGTGTGTATAAGTTAGCTATATGTCAGGACACCATACGTTAGCATCGCTTAGCTGTCAGTAGTGTTACTGTGTACTTGTGTAGTATACTTAAATAATCCAAGCTACTTTTAAAGACAGGCTCCCTTAGTATCTATGATGTCACAAAACCCATCACATGTGAGCCATTGGACAGAGCGTTCCCTCTCAGTTCAATGCTAGGCTAAGAATAGGTAAGGCAAGGCTCCTGAGCTTCTCCTCAACTCTCTTAATTATAGGCCCCCAAGACGTCCAACGTGTGTATTTCTTTCTCAAATACCTCCTCACAAACCCCCACGATGTTGACAAGTGTGACCATGGTGTAATAGCGCACAAAATGCGTGATAAAGAAATAACAGGAAATGTTGGTAGATGGATCTATAATTTCCTAACAACTAGAACACAAAGAGGTGGCTACTGTGAAAAGCTCTGTTCCACAAGGCACAGTACTAACTCCCATCCTGTTTCTCATCCTCATATCTAACATAAACAGGGATGTAAGCCATAGTACCGTGTCTGCCTTTGCAGATGACACCCGAATTTGCATGACAGTGTCCACTATTGAGGACACTGCAAGACTCAGACAGACATCAACCAAATCTTTAAATGGGCTGCAGAAAACAATATAAAGTTCAATGATGAGAAATTTCAACTACTCCTATATGGAAAACGTGAGGAAATTTAAACTATATCGGAGTATAAAACAAATTCAAAGCACACAATAGAACGGAAAACTAATGTAAAAGAATTGGAAGTGATAATGTTAGAGGATCTAATTTTCAAAGACCACAACATTGTATCAATCGCATCTGCTAGAAAAATGACAGGATAGATAATGAGAACCTTCAAAACTAAGAATGCCAAGCCGATGATGATACTCTTCAAGTCGCTTGTTCTATCTAGGCTGGCATTTTGCTACACACTAACAGCACCTTTCAAGGCAGGTAAAATTGTTGACCTAGAAAATGTACAGAGAACTTTCATTTCACACATAACTGTGATAAGACACCACAATTACTGGGAACGCTTGAAGTTCCTCAACCTATACTACCTAGAACGCAGGCGGGAGAGATACATGATTATATACACTTGGAAAATCCTAGAGGGATTAGTACCAAACTTGCACACGAAAATCACTCTCTTTGAAAGCAAAAGACTCGGAAGACGATGCAACATCCTCCCAATGAAAAGCATTGGCGCCACTAGCACGATAAGAGAAAACACAATAAGTGTCAGGAGTCCAAGACTGTTCAACTGCCTCCCAGCATATATAACGGGGATTACCAGTAGACCCCTGGCTGTCTTCAAGAATGCACTGGGCAGGCACCTAAAGTCAGTACCTGACCAACCGGGCTGTGGTTCATACGTCAGGTTGCGTGCGTCGAACAGTAAAAGCCTGGTTGATCAGGCCGACGGAGACTCGAACCTACGAACCTCATGACAAGGTACTGGACCAGTGTGGTACGGTCGGTAAAGCACTGCGTACCTTGTCAGAGGTTCGTATCGAGTCTCCTCGGCCAGAGATCAGTGTTTGTGAATATTTCGCCTGCTCTTGCGAATTCCTAGCATTGTAAAAATCTCTAGTTGTGTCGATGCATGCAGGGGATGAGATGAAAAGCTGTAAGCCTTCCTGCCTGAAAGCTGGCTGCCTTGGAATAACATCTAGCGAAAGCTGGATGCCAAGGTATTGGACCAGTGTGGTACGGTCGGTAAAGCACTGCGTACCTTGTCATGAGGTTCGTAGGTTCGAGTCTCCGTCGGCCAGAGATCAGTGTTTGTGAATATTTCGCCTGCTCTTGCGAATTCCTAGCATATATATATATATATATATATATATATATATATATATATATATATATATATATATATATATATATATATATATATATATATATATATAGTGTCGATGCATGCAGGGGATGAGATGAAAGCTGTAAGCCACCTGCCTGAAACCTGGGTGCCTTGGATCAACGTCTAGCGTGAGCTGGACGCTAAGGTATTGGTCCAGTGTGGTACGGTCGGCAAAGCACTGCGTACCTTGTCACAAAGTTCGTAGGTTCGAGTCTCCGTGTGGTCGAGTCTCCCTGTGGTCAGTAGCTCCTCCCTGTCGCCCGACACTGTGAGGATGTAGGTGTCAGCCAGTGTCGACACACATATATAGTCCCATGCTAAGAGCTTGTCATTCTTCCAAGGATAGATGGTGATCCCGTCGGGGCGGTTTCCTGGGTTGTGGGTATTGTTGGCTGCTAGTAATCGGGGCTCTCTCTCAGCTGGGCATCGAGCTGTAGCAAGGGTTCTCTTTATGATGTCGTTGATTTCATTGTGTCTTGCATGCCAGCCCTTGGTTTTGGAACATTTTAGACCATGTAGACCACATTCATCGGCTTGCGCATCGCCGCAAATACACGTGTATTCCGTGTGAATTGGGGCAGCAAGGCGCAGAGCCACTGCAATACAGAGGGTCTTATGGCGTGTTCCTATTGCCGAAATGGGAACTGTTTGGAGGAAGTCCGCATGTGCACTCACAGCTAGGAGACGGGCAGTCTCCAAGTCTGATGTTACAGTCCTAAGCATGTTGGCAAGCATCTTTACAGTGATGGGGCCATCCCAACTTGACTGTTTGTAGGCCAGTGCTGTACTAGGTTTTGGTGCTGGAGCAGCAAGAGTCTCCCATTCGGTGATGGCACTTGCGTAGCTAGGGTCTTGTATTCCTGTTGAATCAATGAGGTTGTCCAGAAGAATTTGTTTTATTAACTCATTTGATGCTATGGAAAAGGATAGGAAAGCTGGTAGGGCAATCTGGGAGGATTTGCGTACTCCCAACCCCCCAAGCCTGACTGGAAGTGAGGCTTGCAACCACTGTCCATCTTCAAGGGAAAGATTCAATACACTCTCTAGCAAGGTCTTGAGGAGAGAGTCATATTCCTTGAGTTTCGGACTGCTGAAGGCTGGGGAGCATCTCAGGAAGTAAGTAAGTTTTGGGATTGACAGGCACCTTGTGAGTAGGTAGAAGGCATCATGTGTATCAATGTCTTTCATCCAGCCTTCCATCGTCCTGAGGTCTGACTTTTTTTTTTCTAGGACCAGATCGAAGGCTTTGGGCACAAGAGGAGCACCAAGAAGAGTGCTGTTTGATGAATCAATGTCTCGTGGCCCTGGTAAAACAGCCCTAATGTTCTGGATCATCTGTCGATTGGTAGAAACTATTCCACATTTGGTGGGGTTTAGAGATAGGCCCAGGCTCTCCCATGTCTTTAATTTTTCTGATGTCCTCTAGGAGAGATTCTGTAGTGCCAGCAAGGGTACCATCATCCAAGAACCAGATATTGACCTCATTGGAGAGCGCTTCTGTGACTTCCTTGACGAGCAGACAGAATAGAAAGGGGGCGAGAGGGTTTCCCTGTTGCACACCCTCACACGAGTCAATTTCATGGTCCCCATGAAATTTTTTATTAACACATCGGCCGATTCCCACCAAGGCAGGGTGGCCCGAAAAAGAAAAACTTTCATCAATCATTCACTCCATCACTGTCTTGCCAGACGGGTGCTTTGCACTACAGTTATAAAACTGCAACATTAACACCCCTCCTTCAGAGTGCAGACACTGTATTTCCCATCTCCAGGACTCAAGTCCTGCCTGCCGGTTTCCCTGAATCCCTTAATAAATGTTACTTTGCTCACACTCCAACAACACGTCAAGTATTAAAAACCATATTTTAAATATATATATATATATATATATATATATATATATATATATATATATATATATATATATATATATATATATATATATATATATATATATATATATATATATATAATATAGGCAGGTACTATCTCTAGAACTGACTGGGGACCCTCATCTGCAGAGAAGAAAATAAATGCACTTCAGGATATTCCCCAGAGCTGTTTTAATATTTTCTTCTACTACCCCATATATTCTATGTGAACTTTATTTGAAAACCAAATACATTAACAAAGATACAACAGAAAGGAGAACAAATACTTCATTCAGCTTCCCGGCGGTGGGCGGTGTGACCAGAATGCTGCAGGCATTTTTATTCTGGATCGCATTGCATCCTCACTGAAAAGAGGAAGCTGACCATTTTGGTTTCATATATTTATGCACATACATATATATATTTCTATGTGTGTGTGTGTACTCACCTATATGTGGTTGCAGTGGCCGAGTCACAGCTCTTGGCCCCACCTCTTTGCTGTGTATGTGTGTGTGTGTGTGAATCGCCCTGAATAAGCCAAACCAGAGAGTTAGACCTAAAAGCAAGTGTCTTTTTTGCCAAATAAGTGAAGTGAATTTTTTTATGCCTTAAATCTGTGAAAGTAAACCTGAACGTAGTGAAAAAGATATTTAATTTATTTTTAGTAATGTTAAATAAACTTAATCTGATCTGTGAAATATTTAGTAGAATTTGGTTAATTAAATTTCGTTAGGTTAGGTTAGGTGAGGTTTCAAAGTTTTAGTCAAAAAGTATAATTGTTGTTTTCTAGATCACTAGCAGTTGCCCTGTGTCAATCGATTTCTTAAAGATCACTGCTAGTGGTTCACATAGTTCCTCAGTCTTTACTCAGTATTTTCGTCACCTCTTCTCCCATTATATGCATTGCATCCAGTACTCGTCGGTGCACTCTCTTTTTGACTCTCTGGCAATATTCCTGATTCCACTGAGAATAATCGCTCCACAAGATTATCAAAATCAGTGACACCACTTGCCTTGTACCACTTTTATTAAAACCCTGGTCTTCTGTCTTACAAAATCAACATAAGACTGACCCAGCTGCCTTCTGCCTAGTTTGAATTCTTTCCTATACTTTGCAGGAATACATTGATAAGCCCCAAGAACAGTGGTTTTCACTGTACGATAGTTGCCAAAATCTTCATTGCTTAATACAGAGGTAAACTCCTGTGCCTTACCAAACAACGCAGTATGCACCAATGCTGCCCAATGCACCTCAGGCCACCCTAAAGCTCGAGCCTGATTTTCAAAAGCTTCAAAAAAATTGTTCAGGCTCAGCTTCAACAAAACGAGGAACAAACTGTACTGCCCTTTGCAAACTGAAGTCATCTACAGTCTGTTTGTATTCCTCCTCTCCTTCTCTCTATCAAACTCCTTAGCAAATGCTCGCTGCTCTTTAGTTTGTTCAATATTGAGTTTGGCTAACTCAAGTGCCAATAAAGCGGACTCACCTGTAGACAAACCCATACCTGTGGCTTCATGAGACTGCTGGTTTTGCTCATGTGTGTCTCCCCTATTATTCTACAGGAACCTTAGTAAAGATCTACGACTAACAGCTCCTGTAGCGGGAGAAACGTTAGTCTGATATGCCATAGTTTCAGTTTTTAACTTGGCCCAAATAATACCACGCAGCTGCACAGCAGTAAGAGTTTTTTGATAATCAATACCAATAGAACGAGCAATTCGGCAACAAGTCTATAGAGAAAATTTGGGCAGGTTTTGTAGAGTGAACTCAGACACTAATCACCTGACTAGGATAGGTGGCATTAACCCCAATGTAACACGCTGTTTGCAACACGCTCAAGCCGCTATGCACCGTACGACTGCAGAACACACGATAGCAAGGCTGACACAATAGCAAAGCCAACTGTAGAATACTCACACAATAGCAAGGCTGATCATAGCGAAGCGAATGCAAAGTTGATACACAAAATTTGTGAAGCATTGGCAAAGCTTACACAATGCAAGATAGCAAGCTATCTAAACAATACAAAGACTAGCTCCTGCTCCAGCTTCAATTCTAGGCTCAGCTCCTGCTCTAAGTCCAGCTCCCGGACAGGCCTGTTATCCTGAGTGTAAACGGAGGTTGGAGCAAAGTAAACACAGTAGAAAAACTTTGAATTGTATTTTCCATCACCAAGTATACATAGATTTATACAAAGTATGTACACTATATACAGCAGAATAGGTATTAGTGCACTCTATGGCAGTCAAGGCAAAACAGCAGCCAAGAGACAAGAGACAACCGTGCATCAACCAGCACAGAATGGAAATGACAAGGGTAAAAACGTGCGTGATAACCACGTCACCTTTATAATTGCCAGATCCACATTATGATTGGCTGAACGTAGGTACTGATCTGATGATCGGGCCCAGATCATAAGATCCTTAGTATCTGGTTCGCTGCTTGGGGAGGTAGCCTTTTATGAAGGTGTGACATGCGCTGAATAAAGGTTACGTACTCTTTGCATGCCACACTTCTGAATTGGCTCTGCATCAGCTTTGGTTCAGATTTTGCTTCTGATGCTTTGGCATTCTCAAACTGCTGTTCAACCTCTCTTTGTTTTCACATGAAATCAATTCTGGCTCTTCTGTTGCATCCCAATTCTCTGGCATTCTTTGCTTTTTATGTCTTCCATGCTCTTGGACATATTAGCTTTTCCCTCCTTGCACCTTCGAGTGAACCATGAGCTCATCTTGTTTTTGCTTGTGCTTATGTTTCTGGGTATGAATTTCTCCTCTTCCTCCAGTTTTGTAATTTCTTAGTTTGTTGTACAGTTAAAAAAAATGTCTGAAAGAAGCATGTAGTAGTCGTTGTCAACCTGTTAATGATGTATAGTTAAATTCCAGAATGATCTAGAAGCAAAACCAACGACTAACTACTCGAATTATGCGTTAATACCCTTAATCCTGTAGATGCGAACCTTATTAACAGTTGAAATAATCCATGTATATTTAGGTTCAGGTTACATTTTACAATGGTCATTATGACCATAACGACAATTAGCCATTCGAAATATATTTTACTCAAATCCCTTACCCTGGTAGTTGTTGGAATTGTGTAACGAACTAACTCCTTCATATTTACATAAATGTCCTCCATTGAGTTGGGTAGAACAAAATGAGAGAGTATAATATTCAGTTATGATAACGTTTACAGTTTAGAGCTAAAATGATTTTGATGAATGTGATACTTGTGCAACACTTGGTATCTTTACGGTGAAACGTTTCACCAAGTAGTGGCTTCTTCAGTCTAATACAGAGAAGAACGGAGAAAGATGAGGAGTTTGAGGTAACCAGTCCCTTAGCCTGGAGATGTATTCAGTCCATCGGTGTTGATAAAAAGTACAGCATATCTATGAAGAAGGGCTTATATAGAGATAAATGGCATAAAATACCAGCCCGATGGAAAAGGAGACACAAATGAAGAATAATTTGATCATGCGATTCTTTATTGAAAACGTTTCGCCCACTTAGTGGGCTTTATTAAGTCACAAAGAGATCTGTCGTTTAGTATATTAAAACTAATGTTCCTGATAGTCGTTAGTGTTCAAGATGATGACACCGCCATCTTCACCGGCGGTGGTGGCTCTGATGCTAGTGTCTTCTGTTAAGGTTTTGTGGGCACTGATATAACTGTTTGTGACTTAATAAAGCCCACTGTGTAGGCGAAACGTTTTCAATAAAGAATCGCATGATATTGCATTTGTTTCTCCTTTTCCCGGGCAAGGCAATGCAGTGGAAGGCAGCGTCACCGGTGGACTAAATCCACTAATGTAAGAAGGTCATGGAAGCGTTGAAGCTGTATGAAGCTTCCATGATGTTGCTGTGTCAAACAACTATTATTAAATAAATGGTCTGGAAAACCGACAAGTTAATGAATAACACTTGTGTAACATTATGTATCTTTATTGTGGGAACGTTTCGCCAGCCATTGCCTTGATCAATACAATACAGAGAAAAAACGGTAGAAGATGAGCTGGGTTTGAGTCAGATAGTTACTCAGCCAGGATATGATGACTCAGTCATCAGAAGAACTTTGACCATTAACATCCGTATATAGCAGAACTCTACAATAATCACCCGAGAAGTTGTCCTGAATTATTAATCTAATTATACTATTAGGTATCCCCGAAGGGAAACCTTTAAGTGGTTGCCAGTTTTTTTTTTTCAACTTTTTATTTTCATTTTTCTCATAACATGAAAAAGCCTCATCTGATCGGCTTCAAATTTTCAACACTTTTATATGGTAATTAGGTCAAGATTCTAAGAAGACTTGGCATATTCAGATGTAGTATAAATAAAGGTAAAAAAACCATTCTCAGCATCCTGGAATGGCTATGTTCAAAACAGGTTCCACTTAGTTCGACAAAAGTGGAGAGTGGAATTCAAGCGCGAAGGTGAATATCTGCCAATTTTATGTGTAATCATGTTTTATGCTTAATCACGTTAAATGTATTAGTCTACATCTTTTAAAGGGCTTCAGCATTTAATGGCTGATGCATCTTATGGCCAGGATACAACCCATTAAATTTAACTTGTGTGCAGGCAAATTTGTCAGTGCACAAATATATTTCATAAAACTTGGACTTGTTGGAATCCGTGTGATAACTGGAGAATGTCTTCACCGATCCACTTCAAATTTTCAGCACTGGATGGTTTTCCAACTATTGCGTTGTTATTGGGCTCCATAAGTCTCAGTATGCTTATTTTATTAAAAACGTAGTTATATTGTTTTACAGTCAATAAGTAAAGAACGCCTCGTCTTATTGGCTTCAAACTATATTCCATTTCTTAAGAAGGAAACTACCATGAAAGCTTCGACTGTTCACAAGCACATTGCAAATTTTAATGAATTTGTTAAAATACTTTGAAACATCGAATTCAGAGCAATTACACATGTCAACAAAATTTACTGTTTATATTTAAAAACATGTGTATCTACTCACGAAGCTCACACACTGAGGTCCGTGGGTCGATCTCTGGTACGGGTGGAAACACTAGGACGTATTTCCTTAAGACACCTGCTATCCATGTTCACCTATCAGTAAAATAGGTACCTGGGTGTTAGTCGACTGGTGTAGATGAATGGTTCAGAGAACCGACAAGTTATAAATTGTATTTATAACTTGTCGGTTCTCTGAACCATTCATCTACACCCTGTCTGACACAGCAACATCTTGGGATCTTGATACAAACGAATTCTTCAACACTTGTCCAACCTTTGGACGAAGACCTACTTCGACTAGTGGATGGTACCACTATGACCCCGCCTCCTGCTGCTTCTTCTCACCTGACTACAGTATATAAGCCACCTCTATGGACATATGCTGTACTTTCTACAAGATTGATGGACTGAACACATCGACTCCAGGCCGAGGGACTGATTACCTCAAACTCCTCCTCTCCTTACACCTTTCTACTTTGTATTGGACTGATGAAGACACTGTGTGGCGAAACGTTTCCTCAATAAAGATACCCAAGTGTTGCATATGTGTCTAATTTATAGTCGACTGGTGTTGGTCGAATCCTGGTGACAAAACTGACTTTATTTGCCCAAAATGCTCTGCATAACAAGGGGATTTGTATATAGTAGTATGTCGATGTCAGCTAGGCCTGTATACCTTGTGCATGTACTTGTATAAATAAAGATTATGAATATGATTATTATTATTATTATTATTATTATTACTATTACTACTACTACTTTTAACTAATTATGGGACGCTAAATTCAAATCTGAATTTATATATGCTCCAACATGTACCTTTAACTATATTATTGGCTGCGGAGAGTTTGGCCATTATATGGAAGAGGATTTTTTTTTTTATGAATAATGAGATTTTATCACCAACGAATTGTATGTTTTCTCTTTTTCAGAGTAAGTGGTATTTTCAAGTGTCAAGTTATAAGCCTGTAATGCCTCGTGATTGCTTTAACGGCACAGACGAAGTATTGTGCCTTATGTGAAAGTCTATTTTCACTACTTTGGTGTGAAGGTCAGAGATCAGGACAAGCTGTGGGCACCTCATCGCTGTTGTATGACTTCAAATCTTTCAGCTAGTGGTTTGCTTGAAGGTTTGATGCATACTATTTGGAGTCTCAATGGTAGAGAGAGAACCATAGGATAATACCATGGATCGGTATTTCCGTATGAAAAGAGTGTTGGAATTTTCATCAAAAAGCAAACAAATCAAAAGTAATTTATCCAAATATTCCTTCTGCAATCAGACAAGTCAAACATTCAGAGGATCTTCCCGTTCCAGTACCACCATCCTGTAAAGATATATTTCTCTTAATGAAGAAGCCTAAAACTCAAATTCCGAGTTTTAACAGCAGTGGCTGCTCGTGTATAACATTCAATATAATGAGTCTTTTTTTCTTCTTTCTTTATACTTGTACATTATATAATCCTTAAGCTTAATGTCAGTAGCCATCCCCTAGTAAAATACAAAATCCTTGTATGGAACTGTGCGCTTCACAGTTCCAGCGACTCAGTGTTTGGGTGTTGTGCGCATGTGCACATGTCCGAGATAAGACGCTGCACGCTAGGTAGAGAGAGCACTGTCGCTGACGCAGTGCCGACACTGTTGTGCAAGTGTAAGGTAGTTTCTTTTTGACTCAGTGACGTGTGTTGTGCTTAAAAATCATGTACCATATTCTTGAATGTGATAAAGTGTAGAATTAGATGATTATCATGCTTCCAGCTATTTTATTTATTTCATAGTTTTTTCGGTTCTTTTATTTTACAGAAAATTTAAATAATTTAATCATGGTCTCCTTGCATCCCCAAGAAATAAGTTCTGTGACTCTAAGTGAACTTCAACAGCTTAAGTTTTCACAGTTTTCTCTCCATGAGAAAGTTGCAGTTTGTTCTTACATTCACTTGTTAGACGAAGAATGATCGAAGTGTGTAAGTGGAAGATGGGTATTAACAAAGGGGATATAAATAATGTTTTGTGGATATCCCTCCAAGAGAGATCCCGCAATAATGGATTCAAATTAGATAAATTTAGATTTAGAAAGGATATAGGAAAGTACTAGTTTGGTAACAGGGTAGTTGATGAGTGGAACGGTCTGCCTAGTAGGGTTATCGAAGCTAAAACCTTGGGTAGTTTCAAATTTTGGTTGGATAGATGCACGAGTGAGATGGGTTGGATTTGAGTGAGACTTGCACGTGAGTAAATAGAATTGCCAAAGCTTATTGCTTGGGTAGTGTTTATTCTATTAGTGGGTTCGATTTGTGAAAGACCTGCCAAGTATGGGCCAACAGGCCTACTGCAGTGTTCCTCCTTTCCTATGTTCTTAAGAAAAGAGGCCGTTCAACACCTGATATTCAAATATCTCAGCCAGGAATAAGCAACAACAAGAAGTATATTCGTAGTTTTAATTCTGAATGGTACCAATGGAAAAGTTGGCTTTGCGGCTGTGAAGTTAAAATGCATTGTTTTGCTTCCTGTGTTTGCTGTTTGGAGGTGATGTAACGTAGACAAAAGACGGTTTTAGAAATGTAAACAAAATTAAAGAAAAAACTGAAAAACTTGAGACGTCAAAGAAGCGTTGAAAATGTGGTTTCAGTGTCACTTTTAGGAAACGCAAATATTAAGGAGAAACTTAGTGAGGCGTACAGACTTTCAATCAATGAACATAACATAAAGGTTAAAAAGAACCGTGAAATTTTATCCAAAATCAGAGACTGTATTTTCTTTTGAGGAAACTTTGAAACTCCCTTACGTGGACATGATGAAAAAAAATTAAATTTTTCCAAGGTACAGTCAGAGAAACTTGGTGATGCAGGTGAATTATACATATTCTCTCAATGCACCGGCCGTATCCCACCGAAGCAAGGTGGTCCAAAAAGAAAAACAAAAGTTTCTCTTTTAATTTAGTTGTGTATGAAGGAGAAGGGGTTACTAGCCCTTTGCTCCCGGCATTTTAGTCACCTCTTACGACATGCATGGCTTTCGGAGGAAGAATTCTGTTCCACTTCCCCATGGAGATAAGAGGAAATAAACAAGAACAAGAATTAGCAAGAAAATAGAAGAAAACCCAGAGGGGTGTGTATATACATGCCTGTACATTTGTGTAGTGTGACCTAAGTGTAAGTAGAAGTAGCAAGCAGTACCTGAACTCTTGCTTGTTTATGAGACAGAAAAAAGACACCAACATCCTTACTCACCTATTAGGACCCAGACGGTGGGACCGAAGCCAACAGAGTAAGCTGTGATGAAGACTATGAGAGAGGTGAGTGGCAACCAGCCCAGTGACTCCAGTGCCCACGTGCTGTCTTGCTCCTTCATGTAGAAGAACACACCAAGGCTTACTGTCAAAAAGAATCGACACGATGAGTTTATATGCACAAACGAAGGCTATTGCAAAATAGTGGAAAAAGACCAAAATAACTACAATTTACACACTTGAGATTATTGCCAAAGTTACACGCTGCTAGGAGCGATGATTACTTCTAGTTTACATGTAAACAAATGGGACTGGATACAATATGTCAGTAGGAGCTGGACAGGCACCTAGTCAGTACCTGACCAGCCGGGTTTGCGTGCGGCCAACAGTAACAGCCTGGTTGATCAGGCCCTGATCCACCTCGAGGCCTGGTCACAGATCGGGCCCCGGGGGCGTTGACCCCGACACACAAATGTCTACTTCAACGACCTCCGCCATCTCATCCCAGAATCCCATGCATATGCAGATGACTGAACGCTGACATTTACTTATCCAAGAGAGGAAATGCCAGTTACTCTGCGCTACATCAATCACCAGCTTACACCTACACCAGCCTGGGGTAAACATTGGCAGGTAACATTTGCTTATGAGAAAACACAAATGATGATGGTCTCTAGGCACCATGATGGTAATGCTGGAGTAGTGGTAAGTATGAATGGAAGAGTGTTGGTACCTGGAATGAAGTTGATATCCTTGGGGTGAAATTCAACTCCAAACTGACCATGAAGAACCACGTTGTAAACCTGGCAAACAAGGCGGCCAGGAAGCTTACTGCACTTCGACGTATCTCGCAGGTGCTTGACAGTAGAGGTTGCAAGATTCTGTATGAGGCACAAGTACTCTCACACCTTGAGTATGCTCCACTTTCTTGGACTGCCTGCTTCCCCATCTCATCTGCGACTTCATGACAGAATATAGAACAGAGCAAAACACCTCATCTCTCACCTGGACCCAGCCTAGATAGATCTGTTATTTCAGCAGAGCCTTCAACACAGGAGGGATGTGAGTGGTATTACTGTTATGTATAAAGCCAACATTGTCAAAGTACCACACTTGGCTCCACTCCATGGGCAGCGAGAAGCGAGCTTCTACACCACAAGACGGGCAGAAAGCAGCAACTTCACTCTGACTGTACACTTCTCTAGAACATTGCTACATCTGAGATCATTATTTCCAGGATGACTCGAGTCTGGAACATGTTCATACAGCATAACGATATCAACGAAATAAAGTCAGCTGATCAAATGAAATTGCTGGTCCACAGATGGCTCCAGCTTCATCCTGTTTCCTACTTGTATGTCTCACAACAATAAAAAAGGGCTTTTAAATTAGCTGATGTAGGTAACAGCTCTTAGCTTGTCAATAAAGTTAGGAATCCAAAACTTGTCAATAAAGTTAGGAATCCTTAACCTAACCTTGTCAAACCCTGTGTAAGAGAGAGAGAGAGAGAGAGAGGCAGACAGAGAGAGAGAGAGAGAGTTGTACTGGCTTATATTTTCCTCACAGATGTGTCGATGAAAATGGAAAGTCCTATTACCTGGCGGTCTCACCACCTGACCACAGGCTTTCCACAGGAAAGGAAGGGTTGGCAGGAGGGCTTGACCAATCTAACCCCTTCGCTTGTTTTATGCAATGTATATACCTAGTATTGATATAAACTTGTAAAAGATTCAATGTTTTATGTTTATGACATATAAAGCTTACATATGATTGCTTTTATACACCATAATACCGCTATGCTTGTATCTTTGTTACCTGTGAGTGTACCAGGAGTTGTAGCTTATTACCTTGGGGGACCAGGAGATGTGTCTTAAGATCCATCTGCTATGAACCTACATAAATGAATAAGTTACCTGCTTGCCAATGCTTATCCTCGGAGGAATCAGGAGATGCACCTTTGGTAGAATGAATGTACCTGTGAGGGTACCAAGAGCTGTAGCTTAATACCTTTGAGGACCTAGAGATGTCTCAGAAACATCTACCTTGGAACCCAAGACTCATCTTTGACTAATGCTGGTGAAAATATGTATAAATCCATGAAAACTATAAACATCACTAAATGAAACCAAAATCTTGGAGAATCTTGCTCCTGTTGACACAGTCTTGATCCGAGGATTTGGAGCTACGTCACAGCTAGGGACTAAGCAGTTCTGAGTTTGAGCCTCTCTGAAATGAGCCATAGCAAGGTCCAAATTTCGAAAAAAAATTTGAAAAAAAAGTTTGATCTGAGGATTTGGAGGTATTCCATAGCGAGGGACTACGCTGCTCTGAGTCTTAATGCTCACACTTGAATCACACCATAAAAGGTCCAAATTTAAAAAAAAAAAAAAAACTATTTTAAAAATTACGAAATTTTTAGGGGGAGCTCCCACTCGGGACGGGGAAATTTCAAGCCATAGCGAGATAAGCCATAGAGTGAAAAGTCCATATTTCGAAAAACAAAATTGAAGAAATTCAAAATTTTTTGGGAGGGAGCTCCCCCTTAGGGAAGACGAGCCGCTCTGAGAAGAGGCATAGCGTGAAAGACCCAAATTTCGAAAAAAAAGTAAAAATTTTGATCCGAGAATTTGGAGCTATACCATAGCAACGGAATATGCAGCTCTGAGTTTGAGATGCTCTGAGATGAGTCATAGCATGAAAGGTCCAAATTTCGAAGAAAAAATCGAAAAAAAATTCAAATATATTTTTGGTTAGCTCCCTCTCGAGGGGGACGACGAGTCTCTCTGAGTGGAGCCATAGCGAGTCATGGTACACTACTCTTAATGCTCAATTAAACTGCAATAATGTTTATATTAGACTTAAAAATTACTGTGAAGGTCGTGACTGACCATTAGAAAAGGACATGAAGGCAGAGGCAAGAGCAAGCAGGATCCGTCTTCCCACTTTATCCATGAGTACTGCTCCAAGCACTGTGGCTGCCACTTGCACCCCAGCAATGATCACAGAGCTCCCTGCCTCGGACATGTTGCTGCCAGAGTCCTGTTAACAAAGGGATGAAACTTAAATATATAATATATTCTTTACATAAAACTTTGAACTACCGTATCGCCAACTATTTTTCGCACATACTTCTGGTAGTTTTCGCTAAAATAGGATTAAAACCATAACAAAGAATATTGTACACTAGACAAAGAAAAGGTAATTCTGCTTTGTAATTATCAACTAACTAACAAATTATGAAAATAGTTCCAGTATGAAACTATGAAAGGGATGTATAGTGACGAATTTTTGTCTTCAAGTTCGTTACTAAAGGCTGGTGGGATTCACTTAATCATGGTGACACAATTATGGAAAATTTATGATGAATGACAAAGGCGTAAAAAATAAGAAGTAAAGAACATGTAAACAAACAAGTTGAATAACATCCACATTTCTCTTCCTCTGCACCTTATCATTCCTCTGCGCCCTGTGTAGAATTTCTCTTACCCCCTCTCTGGGATGATGGAGATATCTTCATAAATATTCCATTTCTTATGTGAATGGGATAGAGTCGATAGACTATTCTGATAGATGGTAATTCTCGAGTGATAGTAACTCCAGCTATGCTGGAAAAAAATCTTTGAAGCTTCCCAAACTGACAGTCTGACGATATCCTCTTTGTTCCCACTGAAGTAGTCCTGCTCAGGCTGACGGATTTCAACACCATGTATGTGCCCCATAGTGCGTGATGAAATTTGACAGGGAAACCTAGATAGCAATTATCATGTATAATAGGATAGCAGTACACTTTTAATATCTCCAGTTTTGTTAAAAAACTTGCTAGTGAGACTCAGATGAAAGACGCTAGAAATAGAATCTAATAGGAGAGGTATAAATATCAATCTGAAACAACGACCACCGCTAAAAACATATTGTCGGAGTTAGTACACATGTTTATCCTGAGTGCCTGGTGTTTGGACACCTCAAGAAGACGATTACATATCCGTCAAACACAGTCATCAGAAGTCTTTCATGAATATGTTTTTTTTAAATCTCGTTTACTGAATGACAACTAGATTAACGACATAACCCCGGCCCACTTTACCTTAACCTACAATATGGGTTGAGGTCGAGGAGCTGCAGCTGAATATTCTCAACAGACCATTGAGCGAATGTATCTGTAAGGTCGGTGTCTCTTCACCGCCCTCGCTACCACCACCGCCCATCTCGGCCACCCACTGTCGTCACCCTCCGTCGCCGCCCACAATCACTGCCTCATGCACATCCCACCCATTGTTTTCTTGTAGACACCACCGCCCATCGCTGCCCCGGCACCACTGCCACCCCAGAGGTCCCCACCGCCCACGTAACACTTCTGGTCGGTAGTAAACTGAGAGTATTAACACCTAAATGGTTCGATTTTTCAGATCAGGTTCTTACTCCACTGCCCTGGATCAAGCCACCTTCACTATTTTCTCAAATCAAGACCAACTAGCTCCAGTCCTCGCATCACGTAGCTCCAGTTCCTCATATCAAGACCATTTAGCTCAAGTTCCTCACATCAAGATCATCTAGCTCTAGTTCCTCACATCAAGACCATCTAGCTCAGCATCATTCTTGTTAGGTAACACACATATGCAACAGTTAGGTATCTTCATTTCGAAACGTTTCGCCTACACAGTAGGCTTCTTCAGTCGAATACAGAAAAGCTGGTAGAAGCAGCAGAGCTGTGAAGACGAAGTAATCAGTCCATCACCCTTGAAGACGTAGTTTTGAGGTGGTCAATCCCTCAGCCTGGAGAAGAGTATTTGTTCCATAGTCTGGAACAATGTTTCACACCTGTCTGTACCATTTTAATATTCACTGCATCATTCTTGATTCCTCCGAGTGAGACCAGCTAACTCCGTTACCTTGGAGCAAACTTATCTTTTTTTCCCAGACTTTCAGATCATGTTCGTCAGCGACTATCAACTGCATTAAACTTAGTTGTCAGGGATCAAGAATCCTTTCGTTCCTCGCATCAAGTCTTTCTTTAGGCCACCATTCTTTCTATGTTCCTAGGATCAATTTTTTTTAGAACATAGGGTATATACGAACTAAGTTGCTCCACTACCTTGGATCACTTCCTAACTGAGGGTACTAACAAAGTTTCCGTTGATACAGAGACCCCTCTCCCCATCAATTCTCTCCCCACCCACTCACTCCTGTCTCATACAAGGAAATTGACTCTCCGCAATCAGCCTCCCCCTTCACATATCTACACTGTATTAATATTGGTAGAATTACCGACAATGTGTTAAGTAAAAGGACACAAATGCAACTAATGTGACATTTTATTGTGGCAACGTTTCGCTCTCCAGGAGCATTGTCAAGCCGTTACAAGCGATACATGGACACAGAGGGTATATATATATGCTCAGAGTGAGGTGTAATACTAGTGGTGGTAGAAGTAGTAGTGACATAAGTTGTAGCAGTAGTAGTAATACAACTTATATCACTACTACTACCACCACCACTAGTATTACACCTCACTCTGAGCATATATATATCCTCTGTGTCCATGTATCGCTTGTAACGGCTTGACAATGCTCCTGGAGAGCGAAACGTTGCCACAATAAAATGTCACATTAGTTGCATTTGTGTCCTTTTACTTAATATATGTAGACAGACCCTCTCCCCACCTACTCTTCCCTTCACGTGTATTTACAGGATTAATATTGTCGGACCAAAACAATTACACAGTTTTATCACCGTTGTGTCTTGAAATTTCCTATTAAATTACTCATATAAAGAATAGTTTAACCGTACGTCTTACTGGTTACCGTGTAGACACCAGAGTTAGAATAGTCTTGTTTTTAACAACTAGTTCATTTAAATGTCCAGTCTTTATTCACAAACTTTTGAATTATTTTACGAAAAGCTGTAAAATTTAAATTTCATGGGAAATTTTTGGAAAAAAAAAATGGAGAATCAGGTTAAGATGAGGCTGTATTTTAGTACATAGTTAAACTTTTGTAGATTTTTTTTTGTAGCTGGGTTGTATTTTAGTAAGGTTCTTATTTTTTTATAAGATGAAAGTTCTTTTTACAAAAAATTATATTTATTAATTAATGAGACCGTATGTTAGCAAAACCTTTATTTCAGTAAAACAGTTTGTTATAGTAAAGGTTTGCAGTTTAGTAAATGGATAGTTCAGTTCAGTTCAGACTCTCAGGTAAGGACCCACTAGGGGCGAGGGGGAAGTGGGGACAGAAGAAGAATAGCCGGTGAGAGGAAGAGCTGAAGTAGAAGAGAGTCAGGACTAAACCCTTGAGCTTGATTGACCAGAGCGTCGGTAAGATGGGGAAGGAAGAAGGATGGGTAAGGATGGAAATTGGGAAATAGGTGGGGGGGAGAGGGGGGAGGTTAGGGTTATAAAGGTAAGTGGCCTATCCACTTTGGCGCAACATAATAAGTGTATGTGTATGTAGAGTAATACATAAGTAAATTTTATGAGGAGGATATGCCTTCACCCCATCAGTTGCACACAGGTATACTACTGTATCACAGCATGACACTGAATTGGGAGAATGCATACTATTTAAAGTTTTTTTTTTTTTTTTTTTTTTTTTTTCGGGAAAGGCTGCCGCAAAAGGTGGTAGTTTCTGGGCATTCGGTGTTGATGGTGGTTAGCCCGGTACTGGAGGAGCAGTTTCAATAGGTGGTAGGTGTAGGGCTTTTGATGTTGTTGGTAGCTAGCCCGGAGTTGTTCAAGCAGTTTCTGAGGTGGTGTCCTAAAATAGGAAGGTCGTAGGTGTTACAATGGTAATTGTAATATGTAGTTTGGAGAAGGTAGGTCACCCATAAATGGGGAGTATTTATCTATGTTGTTGAACATAGACTGGGACTGGTGGTATCCACTCTTCTGGTTCGACGGGGAGATCAACTGACCGAGGACATTCGCTGGCTTACCGGTTCACCTCTTTAAAAATCATGGTTATGATTATAACCATTAGGAGTACTTTAATGGGCGTTATGTAATTTAGTAAAAAGGTGTTTTTTTTTTAATTATATGATGTTTATTAATAAAAGGGATTAAGTTTTCTATGTAATGAATAACGTTTTAATCACACGATCTTTTAGCTAAAGTTTTTTATTGGAATATTTTAATTAAGACATGTTTTTAATTTCTTCATAGGTCTTACAAAAGCTTTTAATGGTCATATAGTCTGCATATTCTACTTCCTATCCACACACTCCATGCACAGGGATCAACCATGATTCACCACTGTATTCATAGTTTCATTATACATCTATTTAATTAATCAGCAACATATTTCTTTTTTTTTTTTTAGAAAAAATAATTTCACAGTTACAATCAGTATTTCAAGCAGACTTTCAGTATTAGAACATTTCTGGAATAATATAAAAATGATTTTACACGGAAAATTTAATAGGTAGAGTTTTATCGGTGGGAAAGCATGCATGTAGCACCCTTTAATGTTTAAAAAAAATGCTATTCTATAACCACACGCAGTAATTTAAAAAAAGGCTCAAATTGCCATAAATGCTATTTCAAAATGAATTGGTTCATAAATAATCTGCATATTATTTTGACATACTCCTATTAACATGACATAATCATTACAAATTCCCATATTCGGTCTCAGGAAAGAAATTAAGATAATATACTATCCCACCTGGTCCATAACACTTGTCTTCTTCAACCAAAAAGATTAGATTCAACCTAAACAGAAATATTCCTTATAAGGAACTTGACAAACAGGATTTTTCTACAGCAGGAAGACGTAGTAAGTTAAGGTTTTATGTCAGGGAAGTATTTCCCAGATCACTCTGGGAAATACTTCCCACAGCCTCCACAACCCCACAGCCCACAGCCTCCACCACCCTACAGCCCACAGCCTCCACCACCCTACAGCCTCCACCACCCCACAGCCTCCACCACCACACAGCCTCCACCACCACACAGCCTCCACCAGCCCATAGCCTCCACCAGCCCACAGCCTCCACCAGCCCACAGCCTCCACCAGCCCACAACCTCCACCA